>OZ038495.1:100421667-100489167 GCA_964036315.1 Acanthosepion esculentum | reverse complement strand
TCTTATTTTATTTTCACTTCTCCTCCTCCGTGCCCCTTTCTATCTCTCGCACTTTTCTCAATCTCTCTCTATACTTCTTTCCATCTCTCTCTTTCTAGTTCTACTTCTCTCGTTTATTTCTCTTTCTCTCTACTTCTTTACCTTGTTATCTCTTTCTATCTCCTTATCTCCGTGTTTATCTCTCAGCTTACCTCTACTCTCTCTCTCTTTCTCTCTCTCTCTGCTTTCTCCTCTTCATATTGTTCTCACTACTTCTATTCTCCCCCGTGTTTATCTCTCAGCTTACTTTTCTCTTTCTCTCTCTATTTCTACCCCCTTTCTCTCTTACATATATCTCAACTTTTCTCTTTTCCCTTCTATCCTCCCTTCTGATTTATTTCACTCTCTCTTTCTCTCTCTTTCTTTTCCTTTTCCTCTTTTCTCATCTCAGGATGTGCAGGTGGTGTAATGGATAGCCGATTTCGAATTCTAGTTGGATTCGTCACATTCATTTGCACGCAAATACCCCTGAGAAAGTTATGAATCTATCTCCTCCCCTCTATGGGTTAAATAGTTTAAATTATATCTGGGAAAATCAGTTATTCTAAAAGAGAACTTGTTAATTCAATGTTCAATCGCAAAAAAAAAAAATTACAATCCAAAATAAGTTTCGGCTATAAATAAACCCACAAAGGGTTGATAAGCCGTAAAAAATCAAAATAATCACTCAATCCTATCTTCTCTATTTCTTCTTCCAACTCTCCCTTTATCTCTGTTATATATATCTTTATCTATTTCTATATCTTTCTCTCTCACTCTCTCTTTCTCTCTCTGTCTCTACTTCTGCCTCCCTTTCTCTGTTCTTCTTTCTTTTCTTCTCTCTATTCTATTTTTCTCTTCCTCTTTTCCTCTCACTCTTCTTTTCTCTAACGACATCTGTTTCCCACTCTCTTTGTCTCTCTATTTCTTTTTCTATTTCTATCTGTTTTTCTCTCTCTCTACTTCTCCCACTTTCTTTCTTTCTTTCTTTCTTTTCTAATCAACACTCAACACTTTTTTCTCTTTCGCTATTTTCTCTCACTTTTCTTTTCTCTCCATGTCTTTATCACCGCCTCTCTCTCTCTTTCTCTCTCTACTTTTCTTCTCTCTCTACTTCTTTCGCTTCTTCTCCCTTTCTCATATTCCTTCTTCACTCTTTTTCTCAATTTCTAATTCTTTCTCTCTCTCTATCCAATTTTCTTTCTTCATTTTTCCGCTCATCTTCTTCTTTCTTCTGCTTCTTCTTTTCCCTCCACCTCCTCTTCTTCTTTCCCTCATCCTCTTCCTCGTCTTCTATGATCCGTATAGAATTCAGTATAAGAACTAAATTTTCGAATGCATATTTTACAAGCAGTTTCTTAGGTTGGCTAACGTACAGTAAATATTTACCCTTCAAAGCACTCAGACTGTTGATGTACACGTAACATTTCCAAAATTAAAATATATAAGTACCCAAATCTCTGTCACCCAACAATAAACCTATTTCTGGCTACTCGCTGGGTCATCGGCACTGTTTTTGGGAAGAAATCATATACACTGGTATTGACGCGAATAAACGGCACGTGCAGAGGTACAAAATAACAGAATTGCCGCTCACAATCCATCGACTCTAAATAAACAGCTGATTCGATTTATGAAATCAATACGAAGAGAGCAGCCGTATCCAAATGACGACAGAAATTTATTATCATTATTATTATTATCATTATTATTATTATTATTATTATTATTATTATTATTATTATTATTATTATTATTATTATTAAAATGAATTGGGCAAACTTATTGAAGCTTTCAGAGCTGGTCGCGGTGAACGAGGAAGTTAAATGTCGTATAAGTCTTTGCAGAGTTAAGGAAAAACTCTGGTAATGTATGCGACTTACGTCATTCATCTCTCTCTCTATCTATCTATCTATCTATCTATCTATCTATCTATCTTACTGCTCATCTATCTCACTGTTCATATCTATCTATCTATCTATCTATCTATCTTACTGCTCATTTATCTCACTGTTCATATCTATCTATCTATCTATCTATCTATCTATCTATCTATCTTACTGCTCATCTATCTCACTGTTCATATCTATCTATCTATCTATCTATCTATCTATCTATCTATCTATCTATCTATCTATCTATATATATATATATATATATATATATATATATATCTTACTGCTCATCTATCTCACTGTTCATATCTATCTATCTATCTCTGGTCACATTTCTGTTCTTCATACATTTTTGTATTGTTCATGCAAAAAAGAAAATTAGTGGATATTTGGATTACATATACACATACATACATACATACATGTGTGTGTGTGTGTGTGTGTGTGTGTGTGTGTGTGTGTGTGTGTGTGTCCAATGTTTAAAACTATGCGTGCAAAGGCATGTTAGATGTGTCTTTTATGTATCTGCCCTCATTAAATAAATGTTTAAATTACTAATAAACTGTGTGGACACATACACGTCCAAACACATGGACAATGACGCGTACAGATACACAGAAAAACACACACATGCAGACGTAAAAACAGATACATGCAAATACACACAAACACACACACATGTAAATACACACGGCGTCAGACACATAGACAAACAGGCATTAGGGTATACGAAAAACACACACACACAAACATAAATGTCCGTCCACAAAAACACGGACAAACACAGATACCTGAAAAGCACACACCACATATGCAAACAATCGCGCACACCCACGCATAAGCACACATGCATATACAAATGCACACATTAATTCGCGTCTTGTAATTCTTAGTTTTAATATAATTTAGCGCCTAAAATACCTGCTTGTTCTACGCGCCAATAGGAATTTTCGATGCAAGAATGCGTCACGTTACTATGGCAACGAAATTTCCTGAGAGTAATGACGTCGTTACGAATTTTCCGACTTGCGAGATTCCGATCTGTGCTGGGGAAAACAAAAATTCAGTAGCTGAATTTTCCAAGCGTCGTTAATTAATTTATTTTTTGTTTTGTTTGTAATCTGAATTTGATGTCTATTTTTTGTTTTTGTTTCTTCTTCCATTAGCGCGTTTAGCGTAAAACCAAATTGAAAAACAAAACAAAAAAACCCCAAAAAACAATTTTTTTTTTTCTGAGTGAATGTGTGTGGTAGGTTTTTAATTTCCACAGAAACCCCACGGAGACTAGATATGGCGCTAAGCCAATTTAAAGTGGGATTCACAAATATTTCCCCCCACGCAGGTTCGAATCAAACTCTTTCTGTTCGTGTTCCATCTGCAAAAAGAAAGTTTCTGTCTTCTGTCTGAAAGTTTTCTTCTTGTCAAGAATTCCCGCGTAAATGTTCCCCTGAACACTGAAATTTTAACTTCTTAAAATCCAGAGCTAATCGTTTATCTATCCTCCCTATCCTTATATTCTTAACTTTCTAATTCCTTCTCCTACACGTCCTGGGTAAGACGATACACTACATCCACGTCCTGGGTATGACGATACACTACATCCACGTCCTGGGTATGACGATACACTACATCCACGTCCTGAGTATGATGATAAACTACATTTGCCTCTTGGGTAAGACGATAAACTACATCCAACAGCAAGGCCTCTGATCAGGAGGTTTTCTGGAGCGTGGAACCATCTTTTAATTGATGGTGCTCCCAAGTCCACCATAACCCTGGATAATGGCATCACTTCATTTCGCTGATAATCATCAGGAAAATAAATATCTTTGCATGTATGTGAGAGAAAGAAAAGGCAAGGGAGAAAGTTAGAAGGAACGTGTAAGTGCCAGAATTTGAGGAAGACGGGTGAATGAATAAGGAATTTCTTTTAAGCTGCAAGCTGTTTTGTCTCTCCTTAAATACCCTTGAAAGGGATCATGAAGCATGTTTTTTTTATTGTTGAAAAATGTTAACTATTTATTTTCAAGGCCTTATTTTATTAACAGGAAATATACTCCGATTTAGAAAGCATTTTTCGCTCATTTGGTGTTTGACTCTTGGTTTTTATTTTCGTTTTTGCACACCTATTTACAGCATTTTGATACCAGAAAATATTTTAAAATTCTCTAAATTTTTAGAGGGTAGATTTAGTACATTTAAAAAAAAATTAGCGAACCACAACCTGCCATAACATTTCATTCAGCCTGTTGATAAATATGTAGAAACTTTATTATAACTCTGTCCTTGCTTTAGTTTCTTAGCTTGCACATATTTGACACGCTGTCAATACGTCATAAATAATGGACTATTCCATTTTGATCAGACATATCAGAGACACTGGTGTCAGTGAGGAAATGAAAGAAAGAAAGGAAGATAGAAATATCTTTGTAACAGGTCAGATGTTTTCCATTTAACAAGATATCAGCTTGTAGAGGACCGGGTTGGGTGAAGATGAAAATAAAACACATACGTTTATATTTCCTGCTAGAGGAAGGTCCAGCAACAAGAAAATGTCGGACTTGGATTAAGTCCAACTGAAGATAAAGAAGACAAACAAACAAGACCGATATATATATATATATATATATATATATATATATATATATATATATATATATATATATATATATATAAACAAATATATGTATTAAACAAAACAATTACAAAGCACATAGACAGTTAACATTGTGTTTGTGTGTCAACATTTGTGTATGTGTGAATGTTCGTATTTTGAAGAAGTTCGTAAGAGTTCGTACGTACGTGAATGCGTGAAATATTATTTAATGTCTGACCGCAAGGTCAAGACGATAATTTTCTGGGACTACATTTTGCAGCAAGAAGAGAGGAAAAAGAGAAAAAGGCAAACTCGTGTTAGCTATTTATAGGTGATCATTGGATCAGAAGTGCTGCGCGGGAAGAATCACTCTTCGCGTGCAAACAATCCGATTGGTCGGCACTGACCAATCTGAATGAGCTTTGGGGGGATTTCTGGGAGCCGATTCTCCCAAAAGTGCACAAAATCTACTATACGAAAATACAGCGATTTCAAAATTGTCGCATACGACAGTAGCGTTGATTTCTATCCAATGGATAATTGTTATTGAAATTTGAATTTGTATAGGTATGTATGTATGTGTGTGATGGTGATGATCGCTGTAAGCTAATACTGATATCGCTATATTTATACCTTGTGTGACTCTTGGGACTTATATTGGTTTCCTCAGATCTTGTCTTTTAACCCACCACAGACATCAGGAAGTGACTTAACTCTGCTATTATTAGTGCAATGGCAAAGATACTGTCTGGCTGAACTGTTATTTAAAAAATACATTATCAAACCGATTTGAATTCTAGTTGATGTTTTTCTTCGCAAGGCATTAATACACTCGAGCTGCATAAGCGTTTACGCAGCCTTGTGGGTGATGGATTATTTCCCATCCTATCCCATAGATGTAGCGTAGTAAGTTCAGACCTCCACAGCTAAGACTCACTATGCTACGTATTATGGGACGAATCCTCCCCGATCCATTCGTATTCCATTTGAAAGAAGTAAGTTTCTTTCAAACGACTTCTTTCCAAGAACGGCTACTTTGTGGAACAAACGCCCCGGACGATCATTCCTCGATCAATTTTAACCTCTTCAAGTCTAGGGTTATCCGTTATCTTTTCTATATATCCTCATCATCTGCACTTATCCTCTTACGCGTATTCTATATCATCATTTAGTAACCCTCTACCTTGAGTGGCTCTTAGACTTGTATTGGGTGTAGAATTAAGAAAGAAAAAACTCCAGAAATATCTGTTTACTTGCATCATTTACATTATTCGGACTGTTATCCTCATCTTCATTGTCATATTCACAACGTTTCGGCCTCTATATCTCTGAGATGACGGATTATGATTACTTGCATTATTTACATTATTCAAACTGTTATCCTCATCTTCATTGCCATATTCACAACATTTCAGCCTCTATATCTCTGAGACGAGGTATTATGATTATTTACATTATCCGGGCTGTTGTCCTCATCTTCTTTGTCATATTCACAACGTTTCGGCCGTTGTACGCTCCGGCCTTCGTCAAGTGATTGGAATTTCAAACCAAAACCTTTCTTTCGTCCACCAGGGGTAGACTGTTCTAGTTTCACGTGCCGTGCTCCTTACGGGTGTCTCAGTTATTTCCCTTCAACTCAACTCTCCAGGTTTTGGTTCACCCCTGCTCTGACCTGATATTGAACTCACAACTCTATGGGCCAGTGGATAAAGATGTTGGTTAGATCCACTAACTAGACCCATTTATTACAAGGGGACAAGGCAAAGAATCATTTATTTTTTATTTAATTTTACTTTTACTTTAAGATTCAGGACGTATTGAAGAGAAACAGGAAAATAAAGAGAACATGAATGTGTTTCCTGTTTTCTCACTCTAATGCAATTGCAAAATTATTTATATATATTTTAATTTCATCAATCCATCTTATTTTGTCTGAAGTGCCTTTTTGGAACCAAACATATCGCTACACAATCTGTTATACATGATCACGGTAGTCTGAATGTAGAAATCCAACGTAGTAAGTAATTTGTTCAATGAAACAGTACAAATATCTAGTAGCAGCTGTTCAGTAATTCTTAAGGTCTTCCATATCAGAGGTTGGCAGTGAATATTCGGAGAGAGTAGGAAAGCGTAGTTCTTCAGGTCTTTCATCTGACAGGCTCTTCAGGTCTTTCATCTAACGCGACAGTGGATATTCCGAGAAAACAAAATGACCGCCTTTATACCCGTCGGATTGAATATTCCACGTCTTCTGATTGGTTAACCTTCTATGGGTGGACTATAAAATGAGTCAGCTCATTTTGGTTTGCTCACTAGTACACACCAGGATGTATCCAAAAATTGTAACACAATCTTCTAATTTGCTAACTAGGTATATTGTGTTAAAGGAACTTTCCAATTGAAATTGTCTCTCTAGTTAAATAGACATTTAAAGTAAAAACATGTTTAAATACCAATTGCTATCTTTTTTTAAAAAATTTACTTTTAGTTTAAGATTTAGGAAGTATCAAATATTGATAAGAAAATACATATTATATTTTTGATATGTCATAAGTAAAATGCAGTTGCAAAATTACTTAAATATATTGTTATCAATGAAATCATTACTTTGTCTGAAAAGAGTTCTTCTAAATGGCATGTAACCTGCATGAAAAAGTGGTAGTTGTGTAACCTATATAAGGCATATCCTGTTTATTATTTACAGAGATGCTATATCTGATTGGACAAATAAATTCATATGTAAGGGGTTGGTCGGTTGAGAGACATTATTTTTTATAATTAGGTTACTGGTTTTAAATTACTTAAATATACTGTTATCAATGAAAGCATTATTTCATCTGTTAAGGGTTCTTCCATATGGTATGCGAGTCTACGTGAAAGAGTGATAGTTGTGTAACCTATATAAAGCATATAATGTTTATTATTTACAGAGATGCAATCTCTGATTGGACAAATAAATTCATATGTAAGGGGTTGGTCGGTTGAGAGACATTAATTTTTATAATTAGATTACTGGTTTTAAATTACTTAAATATACTGTTATCAATGAAAGCATTATTTTGTCTGAAAAAGTTCCTATTCTCAACAGAACGTGTCATAAAACAGTTTTCAGTCTTATTTGCTAAGTATATTGTGTTAAAGGAACTTTCAAATTGTGATTGGCTCTTTGGTTAAATAAACACTTAAAGTAAGAAATATTGAAATATCAATTGCTATCTTTTTAAAATTTTACTTTTAGTTTAAGATTCAGGATGTTTTCCCGATTACCAGAATCTTAACCCGTTCAGGGCGCTCGGGTTAAACATTATCTTCCACTCCTGTACAAACAAAAGACCTCCTAACGTAACCCTCTACCTCGAGTGGAGCCCGGGCCTTGTAAAGGGTAAACTTTACTGTAAAAACAAATACCGCATGGACACGCAAACACACACGGACACGTGCACTATGAAATAAAAAATAACCTTACACCAATCAAAAGTGCAGATATAATAGAAAAACGAAAAATATCACCTATCATTTGCTGATGCCTCTAAGAGTGGACGGAATGATTGCTGGAGGAAGGGTCTACGAAACTCTGGAGTCGGAATGCTGAACGTAACACTGATCACCTAAGTGACAAACTTTATATTTGCATTAATTATATATATATATATATATATATATATATATATATATATATATATATATATATATATATATATATATATATACTGGGCATGTGTATGGGTATGTATATGTATGCAAACTATTGTCGGATGGTGGTGACTAAATCGGCATGCCTGCTTCAATTTCTTGCGAGTTTAGCGACTTATTAGCGACCCTATAGGATACAAAACAAGACCTATCAAAGAGCTGAAGAACTGCCAGCTAACCAGTGGTGGTGTCACAATAAATCACTGTGAAAACAACGCATAACTCAGCGAGCCTGAGTGAATCGATGGCGGAGCAAGGCTTAGGAGAGATAATATTTATTAAGTGCTACAAAGGACAGGGAATTGTGGAGATCCGTGATCGGCAACGTCCTGAGAGAACACGGCAAACAGAAGAACTTAATCAAAAAACCGGAAAAGAGTTCCACAGGCGAGAAGTCTGGGTGGCGAAACTTAGAATAAAATTGAGCATAAACCAGAAACTGCAGCACATCATGAAACATTTAACATATTATAAGTAGAATATAGTTAAAAAAATACTTAAATACACCATTATACTTTGACAGTAACCTAGTAAATATCTAATTACGATCTCCACCTTTCTACTATAATTTATCATATATATATATATATATATATATATATATATATATATATATATATATATATATATATATAGTGAGTCCCCCGTATTCGCGGTGTTAGGGACCAGAACCTGATTAGTTAGAATCTGTTGTTTGGATTGCTGTGAAATCAATTTGTAATCAGAAGGTTTTTTGTTTAAGATGATGAATTAGAAAGCATGTTCTTCATATTAATCACAACAATATTAAGCGTAGACATGCAAGTTGAATAAATCTCAAGGCAAAATTGAACAAGAAACAACGGTAGTCGTGAATTCAATTAAAAAATATCGAACATTTATATACAATTAATACAATTTGAAAAAGCTTGTGTTTTGGTTATATGAAAGTTGACGAAGTGTGAATTAAGTATCTTAATGAATTACAGTTCAGCAATGTTCAATTGTTGAAGAAATGTTCAAATAGAATAAGAAAGGAAAATTTATCAAAAAGTAATTTAGGTAGTAAATATGCGAGAATAAAGTAGGATATGTTTTTCTTATTCTTCCAGAGTTGTTTACCTTGGACTGTCTTTTGTTGAAATTACAATTTCTATTTAGTAGTGTGAATGAATACTTTTTATGAAAGTTGTAATGGATTTAGAGAGAGAATGATGTTGGTGGTTGAGTCAGCAGTTGACGCGCGAAAAGTCTCTTAAGTCAAAATAGTGACACGCGTGGATTCGTGTGGCAACTCTCTGAAGCTGAGTGACTGACTGGTGAATAGGACTGAAATTTGTCCTTTTATTTGTTTTGGGAAACCAAAGTAGGCCCCAGTGAGCTTGGCGAAAAAATAGATTTTTGACAATTGATACACATTTTAGTGTCGTATCGACCAATAAAAAGTCGAGATTTGCAAAGTGTTGATTGTTTAAAACTGATTCTGATGAAAGAGTGTATTTTTTACGGGGTGAGTAGAAAATATGGGCGATTCTATACTGTGAATACTTGTAACGACCTAAAATTACTTATAAGTACTTATTTTGATTGTTAAAAGCCCACGTACCTTAAACTTTCATCCTAAACACTTTAGAAACATTTCAGACCCTTTTAAAAACATTTTTGATAAATAGTATTGATGACCATACACTTAGTGTAAATATTCTTTCATACGTACAATAACCATTTTTAATTAAGCATAGATCGATACATTGAAAATACTGTATAAAATATGTGTAACAAGACATAAAATATAAAGTTTAAAACATTTTCTAAAAACAGAACTGTGATGATGCCCCCAGACTTAGCATCAGCCACTTTTAAGACCCCAGCCGCGGCCCCTAACAAAGAACAAAGCCCAAGCACTACTCATGTTTTTGCGTTTGTTTTTACAATGAAGAAATACAATTTTGCCAATTTTTACCATAAAAATAGATTGTTATATGTTTGAAGTCACTTAAATAACAGGGAAATAATACAAGAATATTTTAAACATTTTCTATCGAAAAAATACTCGAATCGAGAGACTTCTCAGCGAATAATTTGTACATATGTTCTTCAGAAAAACACTCGAATATTCGGGGTTTCCGCGAATAACACGTACATATGTTCTAAAGAAAAATCCGCGAATGTGTGAAACCGCGAATGCTGAAACGCGAATAGGCGGGGACTCACTGTATATATTCAATGTAAATACGAATTATATTATTTCACAATGTTTTTCCTACAGGTAACGTATGTTAAACAAACGTCCGCGTAATGATGTCATGATAAGAAGGCATAATAAAGCCATATTGGAATTCTGTTTTTATGCTCTGTTTAATTTTGGGGGAATTGAATTCTAATATTTTTACAGGTAAGGTTTAGTTTGCTTCTTTTTGTTTAACGGCATATCAGTACCTCTATGGGTCATTTAATACCGAAATCTAAATTTGAAAATTCAAATTTTATTATTAATTCACGAGAATGACGTTATTTCATGATTATATTATAATTAATTCGATTTTCTTAACAAATAGTCTTACAAAAATCAAACGAGGAAAAGTAAAACTTGTTTTTCCTTACAAGAAATGAGAGTAAACATTTTTTTGACAATGTATGCCATGTCTACAATTTTACTATAAAATATATTGATTGTTATTTCGATATATTTAAAACATATCTCGATGGTTATTTTATTATAAAATGTACAGTTGGTAATTTTAAAATAAAAAAATATTGTTGGTAATTTTACTATAAAAATAAGTTGTTGGTCATTTTATTATAAAAATGTATTGTTAATTCTGCTATAAAATGTATTGTTGGTCATTTTGCTATAAAATGCATTATTGGTCATTTTGCTACAAATCTATTATTGGTCATTTTGCTACAAAATGTATTGTTGGTCATTTTGCTATAAAATGTAATGTTGGTCATTTTGCTATAAAAATACATTATTGGTCATTTTGCTATAAAATGTATTGTTGGTCATTTTGCTACAAAATGCATTCTTGGTCATATTGCTATAAAATGTATTTTGGTATTTTTTATAACAAGATTCATTTTCATTTTCCTATAAATATATTTTGTTGGTCATTTTACTATTAAATGTATTGTTAGTATTTTTTACTATAAAATGTATTTTATACTTTCATAGCGTTTTGTTTTTGTCTGAGGTTTCACTATTTGTCCATAGTTAGGAACCTAACAGGTGTTACCATTACAAGTCAGGGTGTACCTGGGAACAATAGCAGTTGACAGGTGATTTCACGATCCACAAAACCTTCAATAGTACAATGCTGCCGGGTGTAGTTTATTTTCATACCCAGGACTAGTTTTCATAGGTAAGTAAAAGGTATGCAATCAGTTTATAACAAACAATCATTATATCTACTTATCGATTACATAATAGATCGATTCAAGCCTTCTTGAACATATAACCGATGCCAAATACAAAAATACAAATTTTACATTTCTCACTGTGTGCTGCCAATACATACATATATAAGTAATAGATACAAATGACCAAAAAAATATACATAAGGTAATTTTAAGAAGCGGAGGTGGTACAATCACAAGTCATCTTTTAAGCTGGAAAGTCTTAGAAATTCTATTAAAGTAGCCAACAATGTATGGAAATTAAAGGAGAAAAATAAAAAAAGATCCAATTGTAAACTGGAAAATTTAAAAAAAGTAAAACCTTACAACAATTCTAGTAACATCTGAAACCTTTATCAACAAGAAAAATTAGCTGTAATAACATTTCCAGACCAAAAAACATTTTGAATGAAAGATCGGAAATTATGTCCTGTGGTATACATACTAAAAAGTTCCTTTTGAGTTCATATGAAGTCGGATGAAAAGAAAGTATGCATATTTCATTTAATCTCACAAGGATACGCGTTTCCAATAGACTTGCTTCCCCCTCCCTCACCTCCTCACCTTCTAATTTCATGTCCTGCTCTTATTCTTTTATATATTTATTAAAAATATAGCGTTCATAATTTTTTTATTAAAAAAAAATAAAATGCTAGGGAATCAATTGACGGAAATCGCCTGAAGATATTGAAAGGTTGAAACCAAGATGGCGGAATCGGTTAATTTTGTATACTTAAAAGATTTACATGTTAAATTTTGATCTTTTTATACGTGTATTGAGCACTTTTTTAAATACTACTGTTTCCTGGTTTAATTCAACACGATTAACTTTTTATTATACCTACATACATACACACACACACACACACACACACACACACACACATGCACATATATATATATATATTTTTTTGAATTGGACATAGTCCGACAATTTATTTAAAGACATTTATAATATGTTTAACGTTCTTTTTATAGATACAAGTATTTAAGCAAATGCTCTGTTTTATAATAATTTGCTTAAATACTTGTATCTATAAAAAGAACGTTAAACATATTATAAATGTCTTTAAATATATATATATATATATATATATATATATATATATATATATATATATATATATATATATATATATGTATGTATATATGTATGTATGTATATATACAAGCAGGCTTCGCCCGCTTGCTATCGCTTCGCAAAGTAAGATATATTCACTACTTAAAATCTTTGAAACAAAAAGTTTAAATGAACATTTCATTCATAAATTGGTTTGTTGTAGTTAAGGAAAGTTTTACAAATAGATGCCAACTTTTTGCAGGGCAAGTAAAATGAAAATTTCAAACACTTCTGCACTATATAAGACAATATTGCTAAACAGAACTATTTTTCATATGAGGGTTACGTTAAGGGGTTGTTTATTGGATAAGAGTGAAAGATAACGGTTAATTCTAGACTTGAACAAGTTAAGATTGTACAGATCGGGGAAACATCCTCTTGGAAGTCTGTTCCACAGCGCAGTGGTTCGTGAGAAGACGCTGTCTGAACTTACTTCTCGCCAATGAAATACGGAGGTAATGAGGATGATTTGCTACTATGGCTGTGAAGGTTTAACCTGGCAGAACAAAGAAATATAGTTCACCCGAGCAATTTTCCATGGAAGAAGCGACAGAGCAGTGAGAGACTCGCCACATCCCGTCTGTGAGAGAGAGAGGTTGTAGGGCGGAAAATAATTCTTCTCCGACAAGGACTCCAGCAGAAATGTTTTGTTAGGGGTCAAAGATCTGTTCTCTTATATACCTGACATCTAATTACTTGGTTTTAATTCAATCCTTTAAAAAAAACCCCAGAAGACATGTATTTAACGGATGTCAGAATTCGTTGAAAAATACATCCCTACCTACCCCTCCCTAAACTCAACCCTTTTCCCGAACGTAACTAATAACTGATACAACAAAAGTTATTGAAATTGAACACGCTACCACCCCTTGTCTGGATGATTGGATTTCTCTGTATCCTTTCAAAGACTGAATTATGAATCATTGCCGCGCCTTTAAAACTCAGTAAATATAAAAATAAGTTACTCCAAAATTCGCTTGAGGATGAAATGGAACTAATGTTTTTAATTTAATTACAAAATTAAATTTGAAAGTTTTAGCTTCCATTTTTGAAACATGGCTATTACTGTGTAGCGAAAAAAAACATATTTTAAATCAGTTAATTTATAATATTAATGCTCTGTAAATTTACATTGAGCATTGTTTTGTAAAAATAAAAATATCAATAAGAACACCGGATTACATATCTTACTGTTTTCTTTCTTTATATATATATATATATATATATATATATATATATATATATATATATATATATATATATATATATACAGGGTATCCATAAAGTTCGTATGCACTTTAAGAAATTTATAACTTTATTTGTATTTGCGATAGCAATAATTTGTAAAAAATGTTATAAAATTTAATGTACCTAGTTTTAAGTCTAGCTAAAATAACTAATGTGGTTTTAGGCATTACTGTAAATTAGTTGGCAAATGTTTTCCGTGAACTGCAAAATCGTATTACCCTTTGTATTGCTAATGATGGAGGACATGTGGAAACTTCAATAAAATTTCAATAAAACCTTAAAAAATATAGATTTACTTCTTTCTAATCCTTTTTACAAATTATTTCTATTGCAAATACAAATAAAGTTATAATTTTTTTAAAGTGCACACTAACTTTATGGACACCCTGAATATATATATATATATATATATATATATATATATATATATATATATATAGAGAGAGAGAGAGAGAGAGAGAGAGATAATATTAATGGTCAATATATATATATATATATATACTTCCAAGAGGATAGAATCCAGGTAGAGCTCAATGTCCAGGACAGAGGAAGAATAAAGAATATAATATAAAAGGCTCAAACACTAATATTCTATGGTTCAATTCATCAGATCTACAAATTCAAAAAGAAATTGGAAAATATGGAATATTAGTAAACATGTATTAAAATTTACTTAACCCGACTCCGAAGTTTCTTGGCGTCAACTATTCTTCAAGGAGTTCTGTATTTAAATGGATATATTTTCTATTTTTTCTGATTTTTTGCGCGTCTTTTTCATCCGTTTAGTACACACGCTCATGAATTTTTTGTTTTTGTTTGTTTTTAACATGGAGCACGTTCATGGATATCTGCTTTTGTTTACGTCTTTTATTTGTAATCCTCATAAATTTCTAGTTGCAGAATTTTTCTTTCGGTTATGAATTTTTCTTCGAGATATGTATAGCTGCTATGGCAAGGCAGACTGTGTCCTATAGACTTGGGTGGCAACCGGTATAAAAGAACAATTCTAAATTCAAACCCCAAGGAGTGTCGTCTGACGAACTACGTAAACCAGGTCTCTGGAATCAGCTCTTCCAGAAAGTTGGTTCTACAGCAGTCCAGCTGTCCGGCTCGGAGAACTGAGTTACAGCATTATTATATGTTGACAACGACGCGATAGTCCAGTATTTATATATTTTCTGTTTATTCATATCACCCCATGCAAGGCGATAATGCCACTACGACACAAGTGGTTACTGGAAGTGAAAGTGGATGAGAACGAAAAGACTTTAGCAGAAGGAACCGGAAACCCAATCCTAAACAAGGGATAAACCTCTATACATGTTCAAAAGACGTTGGGGAAAGTGTGTGAACCGGGATATATATATATATATATATATATATATATATATATATATATATATATGTATGCATGTATATATATATATATGTATGCATGTATATATATATATATGTATACATGTATATATATATATATATGTATGCATGTATATATATATATATGTATATATATATATATGTATGCATGTATATATATATATGTATGCATGTATATATATATATATATGTATGCATATATATATATATATATATATGTATGCATGTATATAAATATATATATGTATGCATATATATATATATATATATATATATATATATATATATATATATATATATATATATATGTAAGCAGATATGTGGATATAGATCCGACAGTATGAGGAAAATATGAGAAAAGAAAAAATCCGAATATGCAAACAACATTAAAAACAGTAAACTTGCACATTCGGATGTGCAGTACTTAGTGGAAAGCGCTCAATATCAGTGATAGAGCCAACATATTCATCAGTTGTATGGATATGAGTTTGTGACCCTGCGTTTCACGCTTTTGTGATCATCAGACAAACTGGTTTATTTTGTTTTTAAATTGGATCTATTTATGCTTGTTTGAGTATCTTTGGTGGTAGGCGGGGAAAATTCCCTCCGTGCCTGTTCGGGATGACACTCACGCACATTAGACATGCACACATACAGGTGTACGCATTTTAGTTCATACACACGCACACATATAAACAATCCGTGGCCAGGAGCAGATACAAATCCATGCACTCGGACATACACACATACGCAATTTTAATTCTATTTCGGTGTCGGGACCGCGGCCTTTTATATGTTGCGGTAAACAATTTCGTCTGATGATCGCAAAAGCGTGAAACCAGGGTCACAAACTCATATCCATACAACTGAATGTGTATATATAGGCACGGTGGAGTAATGGATAACGGCTTGGATTGAGGAATCGGAGAGCCGAGTTTGAATTCCAGTCGATTCCATTATGTGCTAATACCCTTGGGAAAGGTGTGAATCCTCTTCTTCTCCCTCCAACTATGGGTAAATAGCAGGACAGACTGGGTTCTATAGCCTTGGATGGCAACTCTGAATTCAAAACCTGCGGAGGGTCGTTTGGGGACCTTGTGGCATCCGTTGCACCAGGTCCCTGTATTCGTCCCTCCAAAAAGTGTGGATGGCCCTGCACAAAGCCTTCACCACTATAATCAAATCCTGTGTGGCTGTCGGGCTTTCAGTTTCTGGGAACTGATCTGTCTGACCCTCATACGTCGAGTTCGACGGGAGAGCGATAATATATATATATATATATATATATATATATATATATATATATATATATATATATATATGCTTGATTTGCGATAAGGAAATTATTCAAGATAAGAAAAACAAAAAAAACACAAAATAAACTGAAGAAAAACGAAAAGAAAACAATGTATTTATTCTTCATTCTTGATCGGTGCAAATGTCACTGCGCACGCGTCGGTTAGCATGCATTTAATATATGTTTTACATAGATAATATTAATATATATTAAGGAATGCCTCAGGAAAACATAACTTCTAGTTAAACTATGGTCCGAATTATTTACATGGCCTGTTGCTTAAACACTGTACCTCACACACACACACACACATATTCTGTGGGTAGGGCACCTCGACGTAATGTAATGGTTAGAAAGCCTGTCTCGCTAGAACAATTACGACTGAGTAGCGAGTTTGATCCTCACTGGGTGCCCCATACTTTCGGCCTTGTGCCACATCTAAACCGGGCTTAAAAATCACTATGTATTCTGTGGGTGTTGAGCAAAACACAAATGTGCCTGAGCGAGCGTCTGCAATAAGGAGTGGCTAGCTGCTCTAATAGACGGGTATCCTCGAATCCGAGTGGCCAACTATTATATATATATATATATATATATATATATATATATATATATATATATATGTGTGTGTGTGTGTGTGTGTGTGTGTGTGTGTGTGTAATGTGCCTATCTATCTATTAGTGTGTATACGTAAAATTCAGAACACACATGTAACCAAAGATACAGACGCATACACGAACGTTCTATCTCAAACACAGCCCCAGAGGTACACGCACGCGCACATACGCATACATACTCAAACTCAGATACACGCAGATACACAGACACACACACACACCCACACACACATTCTTCCACCATCTGTAATAGACTAGGACGGCTGGAATATCTTATTTCATTGACATGTTTTGAACTAACCATAACAGACCTTGATTGAATGTGATATATATATATGTTTGTTTGTTTGTGTGTGTGTGTGTGTGTGTGTGTGTGTGTGTAAAAGTTTTCGGCGGCTTTTTTACAAAACTCACGACTAGATATAAAAACCATTAAAAAACGCTGTAAACTTTCGCACATATCTAGTGTGTGTATATATATATATATATATATATATATATATATATATATATATATATATATATATATATAATGTGTGTGTATGTGTGTGTGTGTAGTGAAATTATTTTAAAAACAACAAAAGTGAAAGTGAAAGTTAGAACTTACGTACCTCCTTTCCAGACGCAGCCGAAACACGTCGGATTTTCCTGGTCGAGGCAAGTAAATAAGACAGCACTTTAAAAATGGCTACGCTTGCTTCCCGATACAACGAAAGAAGAAATTATTCAAGATAAGAAAAACAAAAAGCAAAAAAGAAGCTGAAGAAAAACGAAAACAAAACAATTCCTTCAGTGATGGTAACAGTAGTTTATGTAATGATGGCGGCGACAGTGTTGGCAACGCCTGCTACTTTCGGAGAATTTCCCCGCGTTTAATTGTTGCCGGCGTCGTAACAATGGAGAACCGAGGCGGAGAAAAAACATGGAGGAGAAAGAGAAAGAAGAAAGAAGAGGAAAGACAAAGACGAAAGTCTGCCGGAAGTTCAAGAAGATAGATTTAGAAATAAATGTATAGCGGCATATTGCAGAAAAAAAACCATTAAGAATTTGAGAGGCAGATAATATGGAATGGTAAGAAATGTGAAGAATGAATTTGGGAGAGAAAGTGAATGTGATTGGGAGAAGAACAATGTGTAAAGGAAGAGGAAAGAAAGAGAAATTGAAGGTAAATGTGGGAAAGAAGAAAGAAGTATTAAGCGTATAATGCGTGACGGAAAGACAGAAAGAGAGAAAGAAAGAAACTAAATGAGACAGAAAGAGAGAAAGAAAGAAATTAAATGAGACAGAAAGAGAGAAAGAAAGAAAGAAATTAAATGAGACAGAAAGAGAGAAAGAAAGAAATTAAATGAGACAGAAAGAGAGAAAGAAAGAAACTAAACGAGACAGAAAGAGAGAAAGAAAGAAATTAAATGAGACAGAAAGAGAGAAAGGAAGAAACTAAACGAGACAGAAAGAGAGAAAGAAAGAAACTAAATGAGACAGAAAGAGAGAAATTAAACGAGACAGAAAGAGAGAAAGAAAGAAAGAAATTAAATGAGACAGAAAGAGAGAAAGAAAGAAACTAAACGAGACAGAAAGAGAGAAACAAAGAAAGAAATTAAATGAGACAGAAAGAGAGAAAGGAAGAAACTAAACGAGACAGAAAGAGAGAAAGAAAGAAACTAAATGAGACAGAAAGAAAGAAATTAAATGAGACAGAAAGAGAGAAAGAAAGAAACTACATGAGACAGAAAGAGAGAAATTAAACGAGACAGAAAGAGAGAAAGAAAGAAACTAAACGAGACAGAAAGAGAGAAAGAAAGAAAGAAATTAAATGAGACAGAAAGAGAGAAAGAAAGAAACTACATGAGACAGAAAGAGAGAATTTAAACGAGACAGAAAGAGAGAAAGAAAGAAACTAAATGAGACAGAAAGAGAGGTAGAAAAAAACTGAGACAGAAAAAGAGAAAGAAAGAAATTAATCGAGACAGAAAGAGAGAAAGAAAAACGGGCAAGAAAGTTGCTAGAAAAAGAAGGAATAAAAAGTATTGGAAACAGAAAGAAAGAAAAGAAAATAGAAAGGAAAAATAAATATGGTAAATAAACGAAAGAAAGAAATGAAGAAAGAATGAAGGAATGGGTTGTAAACGACGAAAAAATGTTAAAATAGAAAAAAGAAGGAACGACCGAAAGAAAGAAGTTACGATGATTGCGAGAAAGAAAGAAAGAAAAAAGTGTCAGAAATATATAAACAATTCTAAAAGAAAGAAGACAGAAAAAAAAGAAATGTCGAAAAGAAAGAAAGAAACAAAAAACAAAGAGAAATTGTTGCTAGAAAGAAAAAGAAAAAGAAAAGTATAGAAAGAAAGGAACTGTGCAATAGAAACATAAAAAAGAAAGAAAAAAAGATTAAAAAATAAACAAGGAAAGTAATAAAAATGAAATAAAAGTAGGAGGGGGGAAATAAAACTAAATAGAGAGGAATGAAAAGAGTAGGAAAAGGAGGGGGAGGAAATCAAGGAAGACGATCCGGGCCAAGAGTAAGGCATATATATATATATATATATATATATATATATATATATATATATATATATATATGCAGTCACACTGAGGCATGTACTATATATATATATATATATATATATATATATATATATATATATATATATATATATATATAGTACATGCCTCAGTGTAACTGTATATCAAGGTGCATATTTGAGTTTATATTCCTGCATATATGTGCATGAGAAGGAATGTAAATATTTTAGTGCATATGCAAATGTGTATGTGCCAAGAGAGAGAGAGAGAGAGAGAGAGAGAGAGAGAGAGAGAGAGAGAGAGAGGAAGAGAGTAAGAATGAGGAAGATGGATGAAATAGTAATGTTTTTAGAGAGAGAGAGTAAAGCACCCGTCTACTGCCCTTCCTCCTTCTCCTCTCACCACACCCTTCCGTTTTCTTTTTGATCTTACCTTTTTTTTTCTTCGCACCCACCTTGCACGCTTGTCCCCCTCTCTATAATACCTGCTGTCGTTCTCACCGCCGCCAATCCAGAGCTGAGGTTTCCTCACCTCGGCGTCTCACACACCTTTGCGCCTTGTTCGGTTGTCAGGACAACCAGCAGCTAAAAGCGTTGATGTTCTTTTATTTTCGGATGCGTCAGCAACGGGAGGAAAATCAAATCATGGAGAAGAGAAAGAAGGAGAAAGAAAAAGAAAAGAGACGTGACAAGACGCGGGTGGGGGGATAAGAAGAGAAGAGGGGGGGACCAGGAGACGCAATCAAATATAAAGACCTGGGGAACTCTGGGCGCCTGCCTTAGCGCGACAATTTAACCGTTTGACTCGCAGACAAATTGGTTTGTGGAAAAGAAGTTCGGTTCTCACAGGGTGGCCCAGTGAGGTTATCTGAAACGAAGTTTAAAAAAACATACTGAGGAGAGGAGCAAAAAGAAAGGGACAAATGCAGGGTGCTTGCTGTAGAATAAGGGTCAGCCAAATTGTCTTGGAGGAATTCAATTTTCACTGGGTGCGATAATACAAGCATATAAAAATAAAACATGGATAGATAGATATGAACAGGCTGAGATAGATAGATAGATAGATAGATAGATAGATAGATAGATAGATAGATATGAACAGGCTGAGATAGATAGATAGATAGATAGATAGATAGATAGATAGATAGATAGATAGATATGAACAGGCTGCGATAGATAGATAGATAGATAGATAGATAGATAAATATGAACAGGCTGAGATAGATAGATAGATAGACAGATGGATAGGAACAGACTGGGATAGATAGATAGATAGATAGATAGATAGATAGATAGATAGATAGGAACAGACTGGGATAGATAGATAGATAGATAAATAGATAGATAGATAGATAGATAGATATTAACAGACTGAGATAGATAGATAGATAGATAGATAGATAGATAGATAGATATGAACAGATTGATCTGGCTAGCTAGATAGATATGAACAGGCTGAGATAGATAGATAGATAGATAGATATGAACAGGCTGAGATAGATAGATAGATAGATATCAATAGACTGAGGTAGATATGAAAAGATTGATATATAGATAAATTGATATCTATGAACAGATAGAGAGGGAGAGAGTGTGTGTGCGTGTGCGATATGTATATATATATATATATAGAGAGAGAGAGAGAGAGAGTGTGTGTGTGTATGTGAGACAGAGAGATGGACACTCAGAGACTGACAGAAAATTGTTTGGCGTCAAGAATTAAAAATATTGTAATTTGTTCGCTTGCAATACGCGTCTCCACACTGACAAAAAAAAAAAAAAAAAAAAAAAAAAGACGAATGACAAAAAAGTAATCGAAATACTGCGATGTAAGACGAGAATACGCATGCGCAAATAACATCACTTAAAATTGCACATGTCAAAATGCATGCGTGCGCAGAAATACGAGAGCACTTATGAACGGAAATTGACCCGCAAAATGAGGCTCTGATTAGACGTTCGCTCATATAACACTGATACAAACATCTCTACAAATAAAGAAAATATTTTTAAAACACTATTAGGACGTGCAGTTTCCCTTTTTCTGATAAGTACACGCACTGGGTGGCTTACGATCTAGGAATAGTTAACGACCTGATCTCGCTAACAGTTGTTACTGAAGTTAACTTGTATTCTCATTGGGTATCCGAACAGAGAGCTTGTATCGTTAATTGTAGCGAACTGAATCAAGCAGAACTCTATGCCTTTTCAATAAATACTTCCATGGTAATTGTTCTGGTGAGATTTCCTTTGTGGTAACTAGACTTTACGAATTTAAGCGCAATGCTAGATTGGCAGCTAGATATCATCATTTTACAGTTGAAATGGCTAGATAGAACCGTAAGTTCTATGTTAATAGTTTCTTCTTTCGCGCTTCTCGCTTGAGGGACTCTGTTCCAGCTTCTTGCTTTCTAGTCAACTTTGATCTTCAAAAATTGAAACCCATCGTCAATCTTTATCTACTGTCTTCTTAATTCCTGTTCGTTTATTGTTCCCTCTCCTTAATAATGTTTTTCTTTTTCGTATATTCTTTTACACAGTAACGCCCTTGCGTCTTGAGGGCCTTATCGCCTTACAGAAAACTTCGTGAAAAAAATAATCGTCAGCAAAAGCTCCTTAAGCCTGAAAATGGCGGGAAAAGGTTGCACGAATATGTACGCCAGTGATTCCTAAACCTTTCTACATCATCGTCCACTTCCACATAAAAAATTTTGTACCACCTATTTTTATAGTAAATATTCAAAAGCATACCAAAATTGTTGGTTAAAAGTTTGTTACTGGTTCGTAAGCTGACTTTATGATGTAGCAAAAACTACCAAAGGGAGATAACAAATAACATTGGCATATGCGGCGGCTGCTGCTACTACTACAGTATTCTTATGGCAGGTCACTCGTTTCCGAGTATACCTGTTTACTAGGGCGGCTAGCCAATCCCTGTTACAAACGCCTGCTCAGGCACATTTGTGATTGTTTAGCACACACTGTTGCTTATATTGCAACTATGTTGAGCAGACCTTATTTTTAGTTTCTGGGGGAGAGAAACAAGGCCATCACGCTCAAACCCTCGGACATGTTGAGTCGCATAACCATCGATGGTTCCCAAATAGTTCCACCTACCCCACTCAAGCCTAACACTGCCGCACATCAAGAAGTTCCCCTCCTGACAAATCGACTCTGGTGACATTCAAAGCTGTGCCGCATGGTCAGAAATCGAACGTTCTAACCACTTGGCCATTCACCGTATTAAAGAACAGACGAAAGCAATCTTGACCAGTGAAATATATATATATATATATATATATATATATATATATATATATATATATATATGATTATTTTTTCGAAAATTATAACATAAATATGTTATAAAATCACTACAAAAATAGCCATTTTGTTTCGACACTTCTGGTGTCTTATCAAGTGATGGTGTTGAATGTAGAATAAAGGGTTTTAAAAGGTTCAAATCAATCAAACATCCCTCGGTAGGGGAAACGCTGTTACATAAGCTGGAATGACCAATCAAAATACAAGTATACGAGAATTCAAAAAACTTGACAAGGAACTAAGATTATAATAATTATTTAATGCTTTAATGTTGGGGTTAGACTAAAATAGAATTCTAACTAATAAATATTAAATTATACGATAAAATTTGAAATTAAAAATGAAAAATTACCCATTTTAAAATTTAAATTTAATCTATATTAATTTTAAAATTATGAAATTACTGAGGAAAAAAGAAAAATACATATGTTATTCTATTTATTTTGTTTTTATTGAAATTAAGTTGGAATATATATATATATATATATATATATATATATATATATATATATATATATATATATATATATATATATATATGATTTAGTTTTATGGTCTGGGTTAGTTTTATGGTAAGCGTTCAGCGTTGCAAGTGTTAACAAAAATTAAACAATTTTCTTCATAATTATAAATTTAAAAAGAATATGCACTCCTTGCAATTAATAAAAATTCAGTGAATGTTTTTTGCTGTTTTTGGTTTTCCCTTGTCTGATTTATATGCAAAACAAGTTATTTTGTCTGAAGAAATATTTGAATGTTAACCCTTCTCAAAACGATAAAAAATACTGAAACATTCGTTGTTTGTAGTGAATTGAAAATATTAATGGACCTTTTCTGCTAATTCACCCCAATATATTAATTTACTCCTGTTAGTGGGTGTTAACTTACTTCCCTCTGTAAAGGACGATAACTCAAAATACAGTTGAGTTACGGCCCTTGTCCGCTAGATGGACCACGGCACATCTGAATTCAACATGGTGATAAGCTGACATGTACGTGGAACTCATGGTTTAAATCCAAACAAATTCTTGTTCTTCTCGGGCAGTAAATGAATAAAACTTATTTTATTATGTCTTAGAATACACTTGTCCAGTATTTTCCTTCGGTTTTGTTCATCCCAACAACCGGGGATATAACAGTACAGCTCATCAGAAACGGGTTCATAAACTTTATGATGTCGTAAAAAAATAGCAAAGGGAAGTAACAAGCAATGCTAACTTATGCAAGTTCCGCTGCAACTATAGTAAAGATCTAAAGAAGGTAAAATTGACCATTGAAAAGTATATATATATATATATATATATATATATATATATATATATATATATATATATATATATATATATATATATATATATATAAGTGCATATGTGTATATAATTTAGTTTTATGGTCAGGGTTAGTTTTATGGTTTGGTTTCAACGCTGCAAGAATTATTTGGAATGCTAATGAACCTTTTCAAAAGTATAGAAAAATTCCAAAATATTTGTCGTTTGCGGGGGACATTTATATCTTATCTAGAAATGTGATCTAGTTATTCAAAGCTATCTTCCTCATTAATTTCTTGTTGTTTTTCTTTTCAGAGGTTTCACCAACTCTTGGGATAATAATGACTTTTTCTCAAAATTATAAATCTAATTACAACGTATTTCTCTAATAACATTATTATCACTGTATTCATACAGTAAAATTATTAACAATGTATTCCTATAGTAAAATTAGTAACAATGTATACCTATAATAAAATTATTAATATTGTGTGAGTTCAATACTCGGCTAAAGCAGTGGAGAACTTTCAGAGGGAAATTAACAGGAGATAACTGATAACTGATATCCATTAAACATGGCACGTGGAACTAGAACAGTCTACCCCAGTGAGCGAAATAAAGGGTTCAGTTCGACATTCCAACCACCTGAAGAAGGCCGGAGCGTACAACGTCCGAAACGTTGTAATAAATATGGCGACAAAGATGAGGACAATAGTCGGAATAATTTAAATAATGAACAAATATCAGGTTGTTAAGTTTTTTAAAAAAAAATGTTTCTTTAGCAATTTGATGAACATTGACGTATTCCATACTCAATGGAATTAAACATTTTTTACATCAACTTAACTCCATTTTCGCTTTTCTCTATGAAAAGTATGACTACTGTTTTGGGCTTGCTCACCTAATTTTATTTGCAGATAAATACCCCAAAAAACGAAATCATTTTATAACTCTTACAGTTGTTAATTAGTTGTTTAGACTCGAAGTATGAATGAATGCTACCCGAATCGTTGGATAAAGTTTAAATCAATTGATGACATCCTCTCATCCCGACTGAAATATTAATTGATGATCCCTGCAATTTCGGGATCCATATTAACACGAAGAGTAGGCTATTATGAATTCTTCTGTGTCAGGAGCAGACGCTAGAATATTCCCAGGAAGGGAGATGTGTTATAAGCAGTAATGGTGGGTCATTATTGATCCTTGTTATATCTGTCGGAGTTACCTCCTCCTTAATTCCCTAATTGTTCACTAGGGAACGCTCTCCCTAAATTAAAAATACTGGGCGAGGTCTTGCCTCGTTCTCTTTTTCATTTCTTCATTTCAGCGAACACATCTACAATGTAAGCTCTCGCAGAAGATTGCGTCTTCCCATTTGTGGAAGACGCCAGGAACATTATACACACATACACGTACGTACGAACATTCACCAAAATATAAACTCTTTACGTTCACACACAAACACAAATGTTGATGTCTTTGTTCATTGTAAATTTATTGCTTAATACATATATTTGTTGATATATATATATATATCAGTCTTGTTTGCTTTCTTTACATCTTCGGTTGGATTCAACTTGAGTCCGCCATTTTCTTGTAGTTGGACATTCTAGCAGGAAATAAACAGCACGTGTTCCTAATTCAACAACACTCAAACCCACACACGGTCCTTTACACATCTGTGTGTCACGAGGTGTTTGCCCTTGTCTGATTGTTGCTGTATTCTAGACTTGGTAATTAATGGCTAAACCCGACAGACGTGTTCTCGTGTGTGAGAAATCCCTAAATAAACGAACCCAGCGAAAAAGATAAAACATGGTGTCAGAAGTGGCTAGAACAAGCTGAGGTTCTTCAAGTAAATAAATAAATCTTCAATCGCCAGAAGTAATCGACTTTTTGAATTCCTCCACGTGGCCGACTTTGGCGCCAAAGATTCGAAACATTTCGAGTTCCGTCTAAGTTGTATTTGGGAACTGGGCCAATTCAAATAAGTACTCTAATATGGTCAAAGAGGTAGGAAAGTTTTAAAAACAGTTACATTTTCAAAGAAGGAAGACAAAAATGACGTTCGAAGCTGTAATGATAAAATTCGAAGCACATTTTATGCCCGAGAACAGAATTCTCCGGGAGAATGTGTCACAACATTTGCGAGAGCATTATATGAACTTACAGTTGGTTGTAACTTCGCCATCAAGAACGAAGAAATACAAGAGAGATTCATTGTCGGACTTCAGGACAAAGGATTATCGGAACGACTTCAGTTTACCCCAGATTTGAAACTCGACAAGGCCTTAGAAATGACGAGAAGTTACAAAGAAAAATCAGAGAATAACAGGAGGAGAGGCAGAAAAAAAAACATCGACTCGGTCCGAACGAAAGGGGGAAATTTAAAAAATACTCTCAGACCGAAACCAGAAGAAAAATATCTCGAAAAAAAAAAAATGCGGCAGATGCAACCGGCTATATGACTGGAGGTGGGGTTCAGCAAAAGAACAAACTTGTAAAAACTGCAACCACCTCAACCACTTCGCTATATGTTCCAGGGCGAAAATGAGAAACGTCCGGGAAATAAAACACGACAACAGGGAGGAATATCTTTTTAAGCTCACTCACAGAGAAAAATAAAACGCTCGACCCATGGTTTGCTAATTTGAAGATTTGTGGTCGCCACCTGAAGTTTAAAATAGACACAGGGGCGGTCATTACAGTTTAAAACAACAAAACGTACAAAAATGGACGGCTTTTAAGACCGACAGAAGGAATATTTAGATGCTCAGGTGACACATTATCGCGCGAAGGAAAATTCCGGACTTCAATGACGCAGAAAGAGAAAAATTCCATATTCGAGGGACATGTAGAAAATGATGGGGACATAGAAATGTTACTGTCCGGAGAGGTTGACCATTTGATGAGAATGATTATTAAAGATGACCAAATCCGAAGATAGATATTTTGCAACCAGTACCGTCCATGAAGCACCCGTGAAACATTAAAACGAACACCGTTACCGGAGAGGTCTTGGCAGAAGATAGGGACGGAGATTTTCACACTAAACGGACGGAATTACCTAGTAGCAATCGACTGTTTTTCACGCTACACAGAAATAGCCCGCCTCGACCCACTGACCAGCGCCAATTGGCAAATTGAAAAATAGGTTTGCCATATGGGGATCACAAATGAAGCAATCAGTGACAATGAAACTAAGTTCACTAGCTTCAGTGACTTTGTTGCATCCAAATACGGATAGCACTGTAAGGCTCCACTTTTCACTAGCGAATAGAGCAGCAGAAAGTGGAGTTAAAATCGCAAAAAGACTCTTACAACAACCAGATACTTTCCTGGCTCTAATGGCATGTCGTAGGGCATCTTGGGGTAGTGTAATGTTTAGCAAGCTTGTCTCGCTAGAACGGTTCGATTCTCACTGGGTGCCCCTTAATTTCGGCCTTGTGCCACATCTAAGCTATGCTTGGAAAATCACTAATGGCATGTGGTAGCACACCGATATCGGCCACAAAATCAAGTTCTGCGGAGTTAATCGTGGGTAGGACTAGAAGGACTTACTAGCAAGCCACCCAAACAGACTAAACCCGAAATGGCCTGACTTGGAACGAATCATGGAGGTAGATTCTTCGCCGGAATATCGGATAGCAAAGAAATACAACAGAAACGGTTGTGCTAAAACACTCAAGGCACTGAAAATAGGCGGTCGGCTGAGATTATAAAGGGTTCATGAAAAAATATCGAAACATTACAGGGATCCTCATAACAGCTGATCACCTGTCAAAGAATACATAAGACCAGGAGCCAAGAGAGGTCGTGTCGTCCATTGACCAAAACCCCTAGTGGCTACGGACATTAAAAAGAAAAAGAAAAAAAGACTAAACGATTCAGACTATTGTCCTCATCTTTGTTGCCATATTTATTACAACGTTTCGGCCGTTGTACGCTTCGGCCTTCTTCAGGTGGTTGGAATGTCGAACTGAACCGTTTATTTCGCTCACTGGGGTAGACTGTTCTAGTTCCACGTGCCATGTTTAATGGATATCTCCTGTTAATTTCCCAGTAAACGAAATCCAAATACGGGTAGCACTGTAAGGCCCCACTTTTCACAAGCGAATAGAGCAGCAGAAAGTGGAGTTAAAATCGCAAAAAAGATTCCTACAACACACAGATACTTTCCTGGCTTTAATGGCATGTCGTAGCACACCGATATCGGCCACAAAAAGAAGTTCTGCGGAGTTGATCGTGGGTAGGAATATAAGGACGTTACTAGCAAACCACCCAAACAGACTAAACCCGAAATGTCCTGACTTGGAATGAGTCAGGGAGGTAGATTCTTCGGTGAAAAATTAGACGGCAAAGAACTACAACAGAAACGATGCTGCTAAAACACTCAAGGAACTGAAAATAGGCGGTCGGCTAAGATTAAAAAGGGTTCATGAAAAAATATCGAAACACAACAACTGGTCACATGAATAGGAGGAGATAGAGAATCGAAGCAATTTCTAGAATCATCGGTCGTAACAGGCGACATATTCGAAATGTTGGTGAGGAATTCGGATTCCAAATGGAAAGGACACACCCACCGACAGAATTTCAATTTCATAATAATCACAAAGGAAACAGAAATGAAAATCCTAACAGAAGGAATTCCAATATAAATGACATAAATAGCCAAAGAATACACCAGACCAGGAACCAGGAGATGCCGTGTCGTCCATTGACCAAAATCCCTCGTGGCTACGGACATTAAAAAAAAAGAAAAAAAAGACTAAAACCTATTTATAACATTGTTTACATTATTCGGACTATTATCCTCATCTTTGTCGCCATATTTACCCCAACTTTTTCGACCGTTGTACGCTCCGGCCTTCTTCAGGTGGTTGGAATGTTGAACTGAACCCTTTATTTCGCTCACTGGGGTAGACTGTTCTAGTTCCACGTGCCATGTTTAATTGATGTCAGTTATCAGTTATCTCCTGTTAATTTCCCATTGAGCAAAATAAAGGGTTCAGTTCGACATTCAAACCACCTGAAGAAAGCCGGAGCGTACAGCGGCCGAAATGTTGTAACAAATATGGCGACAAAGATGAGGACAATAGTCCGAATAATGTAAATAATGTACATACCTCATCTCAGAAATATAGACAGATAGCTGTTTATAGGTTTTATGGGTAAGTTACCCCTGGGAAAGGTGTGAATCCATTTCTCCCCCTAGCTATGGGTTGAATAGCAGAACAGACCGGGTTCTTTAGCTTTGGTTGGCAACCAGTCTACCGTAGAAAGAAATGGGAATCTACTGCGAGAAAAATCTGCCTCGTCAGTCATGTATCAAAATATACATGATCGCCCAAGCGTGTATCGCGCATGGCACTTAACTGAGTGACGGGCCCTCTTTCAACCAGAAACATTGAAAAGGCTTTAAAAAAAAAGTAAATAATAATAGAATTAAATTAAAATAAAAAAGAAACAAACTAAGAAATATTCCCAGGAAAGGAGATGTGTTATAAACAGTAATGGTGGGTCATTATTGATCCTTATTACATCAGGATATCACGAGTTGTGTGCCCTTGTCTTTTTGTTAGTTTGTAATAAATGGTTAAACCCAACAAACGTGTTCCCGTGAAATGAGTGAGAAAGTCCTAAATGATTGAACCCAACTAAAAAGATAAAAGATATACCTTTTATTATTTCTAAACAAGATCCCAACATGGTTTGCAGATTCGACGGTATTCCTGCAATGGTCCTAAAGAAATGCGCTCCTGAACTGGCTCCTGTTCTCTCAAAAATCTACAAGAAATCTTTCGCCGCATCTTGCTTTCCAGCTTGTTGAAAGTTCTCGTCTGTAGTTACTGTCTTTAAGAACTCGGATAAAGAATATGATTTTTGTTTCTCCAAATCTACCGTCGATTTGTTGAAGGCTATAACTGAATTTCTCTATCAGGCTTTAGATAAGAAACGCGAAGCGCGGACTGCGGCTTTAGATATCCCAGCGGAAATTAATGAATCTGAGTAAATAGTAACCTCGTGAATCTGTAGTGAACAAAACAAGATCTAGATTTAAAATTCAAATGCTAAGCACTGACTCATTGATTTTGTTAGAAATATAAAAAGACTCGAATTTACAAACTTTGCTTAACACACACGCAAAAGCAAATCCAAAACGAAACTTGTGAAATTTCACATCTTGATGCGAAATGTTTTTCGGCCAATAGAAAACTAGGAAACATTTTTTTTAAAATTCAAATAATCTTCAATTCTCAGAAACAAATTCTTTTACGGACCTTTTCGCGAGCCGACGCGAAGTTTGTCGTCGTCCAATGGAAAGGCCCGAATCATATCCGGGAGTGAATTCCCAAATGACCTTTTCAAGCCCCACAAACAAAAATAAAAGACGAGCAAGTTCGCCTGTCACTAGAGAGGAGACGAGCGTATTAACACGTCCCTTGACAAACGTCAAGCGATCGTTATTATTATTTCTACCTTTCTCCCTTACCTCTTTTATACTTGATAAACGAACGGAACATTTTAAGACTGAGCGATTACTTCCTACCCTACGATAATGCTCAAACATACATACATACATCCACACATACGTTCCTGCCTACGTACACATAAACTCATTCTTGCAAGGACTACTACGAACATTTTGACGACCTTCTATAAACCAAAATACATTAATTTTATTTGTAAAGACCTTAATTGATTTATATGTATATAAATTTGTTGTTTCACTTTACAATTTGATTTTCTTTTTTTATACCCCTCTTATGGTGGGCTATCTAACTAACAAGGCCAAATCAACTAATCTGTTTCAACACTCATACACTTCACTATAACTGATAACTGACTATAAATCCTAAAGTTGCTCGTTAGTCATTTAGACTTGAATTAGTCAATGAATCATGAATGTATGAATGATGTCGGTTTCGTTAAAAAAAATTAAATCATTAATTATTGAGATATACTGGTCTCAGAGGAAACACCGATGTCCGCCGTTTCAGGCTTAAAAGAAACATATTAACACGAGATAACCCGTGGTTGGAAATTTTTGTTATGGCGGCGAATACGAGTTATCTCGTGTTTGATATTTTCTGATACATTTTCAGCTGCGGGCGCCAACAACAACTAGTTTATTCACAGTGATACTTTTAGCGGGAAAACAAAGTTAAGACATTTGAAATTGAATCATAAACACATTTTGTTGCTTAAATTGGTTATTATGAAGTCAGATTTCAGAATTGATCTCTGGCAATCAACGTGTTCAAGCGACGTGCCTCCAACCTGATATAAAGTCGGAAAATTTAAATAACTAATCTGGTCGATTCACAGACCCCAAACCTATTTTAGTGAGAAATTTATAAAATAGCAGAGTTTACAAATACAAAGTTTGCTAAGACTGTATTTGCAAAACATAGCTTAATGTTGGGATATGTTCAGCCAGTCTATCATAACACATTGACTGTCAACAACAAGATAATTCATAATTGGCAGTTTTTTTAAATTATGATGCTGACTGAGTTATGTCGTGACTGGCATTTTCATCTGCAGGTGCCAATGACTTATTTTATCTGCAGTGATACTTTTAGTGTGAAAACAATGTTAAAACTTCAGTTGAAGCTATAAATCAATTCCTAAAAGTTTTTATTGCCTCAGTTGGCTATGATAAAGTTGGCATTAACCAGATTAGTTAATATTCTTATAGATTATACTTCCCATATAATGGGTAATTAAATGACAAAAATGGAAAAACATCTCATTTAATTTTGGGTATCTTTGGCCAGTCTTTCTTAATACATTAGCAGTTTTTTTTTAATTATGATACTGACTTCAAGTTATGCTTGGCATTTTTATCTGTGGGCACCAATAACTAGTTTATTTGCAGTGTTACTTTTAGTGTGAAAACTGTGTTAAGACTTCAGTTGAAGCTATAAATCAACTCATAAAAATTATCTATTGCCTAAGTTGGCTATTATGAATCAGATTTATAATTGATCCCTTGAAGTAAATTCGTTAAAAACTGAAACTGTCATATATTCTAGAATAATTAGATGTGAAGTGAAATATATAAAACTTAAGATAATTCATGGTTGGCAGGTTTTTTTTAAATTATGATACTGATTACAAGTTATCTCGTGCTTGACCTTTTCATCTGCAAGCACCAATAACTTATTTTATTCACAGTGATACTTTTACTGTGAAAACAATATTAAGACTTACTTGAAGCTAGAAATCAACTCATAAAAAAAATTAGTTGACTAAGTTGGCAATTATAAAGTCAGATTTCAGAGCAGTCAACGTGTTCAAGTGACATGCCTCCAACCAGTTGGAAAATAACCAATCAGCTTGAGCCACTGTATTTGGCAAAACATAGCTTAAGATCATCTTAATAAAGTGCATATTAAGTGAAAAGATAAGTCCCGTTACTTTTCAGACAGACCTCGTATATTATTGATTCAGAAATAATTCTTGTTTACGAAACTGAATCGATATGACTTTCGAGAAAAAAGAATCTGCATGAAGGGAATGTGTTTTCTTCTCGTGAACAAACTACTTTTAACTCATTGACTGTTGTTAGTTTTTATTATTTAGTGCTTGGCATTTTCTTATACATTTTCATCTGCGGGCGCCAACAACGAGCGATTCTTTTAGTGTGAAAACTATGTTATGACTTCAGTTGAAACAAGAAATCAACACTTCGAAAGTTTGCGTTTGAAGTCAGATTTCATAATTGACCACCCACGGCAGTCAGCAAGTTAAATTATTTTTATTCCCATATTATTAAAAATATTATTATTATTAAGCGTCTCAAATTGTGTCAATGTGCCTGCAGATTTAACGATTTTAAATTGTTGGGTTTTAAATAAATCGGGTTGGCAAATATTTTTAAAAAGGTAAAAAAAGAAAAATATCTGAAGTTTTGTTCCGCACGAAATCGCATCACCTATTGTAAGGGAGAAAACTCTGAACTCTTTATTTTCCCGGGTCGTCCTGGGCATGACGATAAACTATATCTGGCAGCAAGATCAGGAGATTTTGACGAGTGGAACCTCTTGGTTGTTGTTGTCCCCAGGTCCACTCTGACCAGAGGTGGTAGCACATATTAGGATTCCAGCTTTGGGCAAATAATGAACCTCCAGACTTGAGTCAAAACATTATGAAAGTATAAAAAAACATTTTTGTAGTAAAAAAATTATCGGCAATACATTTTTTTTTAAAATTACCAAAGCTGCCAAGAAAATTAAATTTAGGCACGAAATGACCCATAAGGAGTTGATATGCCGTTAAACAAACAAATCAAATCAAAGCTGCCAAGAAAATTAAATTTTGGCATTAAATGACCCACAAGGTGTTGATATGCCGTTAAACAAACAAATCAAATCAAAGCTCCCCAAAAAATTAAATTTCGGCATTAAATGACCCACAAGGTGTTGATATGCCGTTAAACAAACAAATCAAAGCTCCCAAGAAAATTAAATTTCAGCATTAAATGACCCATAAGGTGTTGATATGCCGTTAAACAAACAAATCAAATCAAAGCTGCCAAGAAAATTAAATTTCGGCATTAAATGACTCATAAGGAGTTGATATGCCGTTAAACAAACAAATCAAATCAAAGCTCCCAAGAAAATTAAATTTCGGCATTAAATGACCCATAAGGTGTTGATATGCCGTTAAACAGACAAATCAAATCAAAGCTGCCAAGAAAATTAAATTTCGGTATTAAATGACCCATAAGGTGTTGATATGCCGTTAAACAAACAAATCAAATCAAAGCTCCCAAGAAAATTAAATTTCGGCATTAAATGACCCATAAGGTGTTGATATGCCGTTAAACAGACAAATCAAATCAAAGCTGCCAAGAAAATTAAATTTCGGTATTAAATGACCCATAAGATGTTGATATGCCGTTAAACAAACAAATCAAATCAAAGCTCCCAAGAAAATGAAATTTCGGCATTAAATGACCCATAAGATGTTGATATGCCGTTAAACAGACAAATCAAATCAAAGCTGCCAAGAAAATGAAATTTCGGCATTAAATGACTCATAAGGTGTTGATATGCCGTTAAACAGACAAATCAAATCAAAGCTCCCAAGAAAATGAAATTTCGGCATTAAATGACCCATAAGATGTTGATATGCCGTTAAACAAACAAATCAAATCAAAGCTCCCAAGAAAATTAAATTTCGGCATTAAATGACCCATTAGGTGTTGATATGCCGTTAAACAATGCAAACAAATTTTTTACTGGTTTTCCTCCCTTAGGTTAAACAATTTCGCTAATTGTGCTCTGCTTTTTGCCTTAGGTTTTTACGTGTGAAAAGGCCTCAAACCAAAGATACGTGGTAAAGCCGTAAAGGGAAATGATGAAGAGTTTTCTACAAAAGTTGCAAGTATTGGGGCAGTGAAAACCATGTCAATGGTGGAAAAATAAACTCAATTTATTTATTGAGGGGGGGAATCAGGGATTGATCCCCCCTGATTGGGTCGACTTGGTGATGGTCTGTATGATGTTGAAAGACCCGAAACTCCCTGATGAACCAAGTCAATTTACATCACTGACGACCCCCTCCGGCGCCTACTTATGAGCGTATTTTTAAATTAGTGTTTTTTTTTTTGTTTTTTTTTAGATATTAAACATTTTTTTTGTGGGATTGACAATTGTCCAATGCTGTTACACGATTTGGACAATTTTGCTGTTACACGATTTGGACAATTTTGCTGTTACACGATTTGGACAATTTTGCTGTTACACGATTTGGACAATTTTGCTGTTACACGATTTGGACAATTTTGCTGTTACACGATTTGGACAATTTTGCTGTTACAACCGCTATATTAATGTCAGACATCCAAAAAGTAATCAAATAAGAAAGTAAGTTAAAAATGAAGGCAAGATGTTTAAAATTGATTGACTGAATTAATACCACCATCTTGTTTGTTGTTTTTTTTTTTTAAGATTTTACTTCTTTGAAATATATTTTGATGTTTCGGCTAATCGCAGATAAGTGAAACCGCGGGTAGAGGCAACACCACCTTGGTGTTGTAGAGGTCCGTGGATGTCGAAGTCCTCGCGGATGGTGAAGTCTTGGATTTTTCCACCTTCACTATATTCCGCACATGAGCCAGACGACGGCCAGTATCAAGATCAGTTATTAAATCTGATTAGTGTATATAGAGTTATTTCCCTTACATCAGCTATTCCAAAAATTATAACACGTGGCGAATCTAACTGCCGCTGACGTTATTTTTTAATTTTTTATTTTTAAGCGTTTCACCCCAAGCAAGGCGGGAAGCCACTAGCACGCAACGGGTTACAGAGAGTTGGAGCGAGAGCAAATAGAGAGTGATAAAGGAAAGGATGAAGAGAAGGATAGGGGATAGATCAAGGCATCTGGAGACGTCGATTGACATTGCATTTGAATAGTTGGAGATTATAGCTATCAGGGAAACAGGAATAGGGGAGGGAGTTCCACAGGCGAGAGGTGCGAGACATGAAGCTATTGGAGTAGAAGAGACGGCTACATTTAATAGTTTCGACAGTGAGAGGGTGAGAGCGAGATGCCAGCATGGTAGTAGAATGCTTAAATTCATGAAGTCTGGGAACCAGCGAAAGCAGCTCCTCGGCGCAATTATCGTGAAAGTATTTGTAAAAAAAAAGACAGAGGGAGGCGACTGCACGTCTGTGAGAGAGCGACTGCAGACGAGTTGCCAGATCAGGGCCAATTACATTGCATATCCGTCTCTGGATCTTATCAAGAACCCCAAGGCAAACAGAAGGGGCTCCAGACCATTTATGGCAGCAATGCTCCATGCAAGGGAGAATCGTTGATTTGTAGATTTGAAGGATCGACTCCGGGGAGAAAAATTTCCTGGCACGGCACAGGGAGCCAACTTTCCCTGCGGTGGACGAAGCTATTGACTCAATGTATTTGTTTCATCTCAGGTCAGCAGTCAATGTGAGACCGAGCAGCCGCAAAGAGGTGCTCTCGTGGAGTTGAGCGTCAGACATTCTAATTGGGGGTGATTTTGCAGGAACGGTTCTCTGTGGTTTCATTGTTTATTTTATTTACTTATACTTCTTGATACTGAGCAAGGGACAATGAAATTGGACTGCAGTCCTCAGATGCACACACACACACGCACACACGCACACACGCACACACACACACACACACACACAACGATAGGGACGAAGAGACAGAGACAGAGAGGGAGACAGAGGTAGAGAAACAAAAAACAATATCTTATATTATTTGCAATATTATTGGTTCTGACCTGGCATCTCGGCTTCAGTCACTTTTCCACCACCGTGATGTAGCTTCCCTGTGCCATTTAAAAAAGAAATGTTTTTATGCTAATTGTTCTGAAGAACTTTCCTATATCTTTCTTTGTGGGGACCGACTCCTCAAAACGATGCTTAACCGTTATATTACCCACATAGCCCCTGTGTCTCTCACTCTGTAACTCTCTACCTCGAGTGGCTCTTAGGCCTTGTACAGGATGAACGTTGTTGTAAAAAAAAGGAAATCTATTTAAGTCTGTTCATATCTATCTATCTCAGTGTGTTTCTATCTATCTATTTATCTATCTATCTCATTATATTCATATCTATCTATCTATCTATCTATCTATCTATCTATCTATCTATCTATCTATCTGAATATGTTCATATCTATCTATCTATCTATCTATCTATCTAACCCACTCAACCTCTGCCTTTGGCCTTGTATTGGGTGAAAAATTATTTTTCAAAAAAAAAAAAGAAAAGTTTGTCGAGTTAAAATCTTATTTTCATCATTTGAATGTCCATGCAGCAATAACCTTTTTCGATTCAAATGTTGGCTCATGAATTTGATGACGTAGCAATTGTGCGTTCAAACCCTACACCGGTTACCAGAGACTCAGATTAAGTGGCAACTAAGTAGTACTGAATAAGAACACGACGTGACATCCCTAGACATGGACAGCGAAACGGGAGCAATCTCTTCCCAGAGATTAAATAAAGGGTTCACTTTGAAACTCCCTGAAGGTCATCCCGATCAACAGACACCTGAAAAGTCCGTAATGTGCGTAAGTAAACAGAACGAACCTGACTGGAATTGGAACTCGGCTCTCCGATTAATAATTCCGATCCGTTAACCATTACCAGCACATCCAACATTTACAGCAACTATATTCCCAAGCGGTCAACCATGTTGACTAGGCTGGACGTTGCTTAACTTCGGTGATCGTAACTTTGGTGTAATAACGTTATATGGCCGTAAGTTGATGATACTGAAGTGAATAATAATAATAATAATAATAATAATAATAATAATAATAATAATAATAATAATAATAATAATAATAATAATAATAATGTTGTAGTTGGAGCCCTTGGACTGGTTGGAAAAGATTCCAGTAGGCTGATTGAAGGGATCCCTGGAAGTCCATGCCTCAAAAAGATACAAAAAATTGTTCTGACAAGTACAGCCCACACTTTACGAAGGGCTTTATCTATGTAATTATTTTTTATTTTATTTTATTTTTTTTTTGCAGTGGAAAGTGTCATGATACCATTTCTAACCTTAGGTCCCTGGGCGGGACCCGGAAAGAAATGTTTAAACGCCAGATATCAAAGAAAATAATAATAATAATAATAATAATAATAATAATAATAATAATAATAATGACAGATTAGGCCAATATCTGCACTGGAAAATTTGCAACTCCTATGGGAAGGAAACTGGAAGAAATTGGTACGAACACCACCCTGACCCGGTTACGGAGATAGGACCTGTTACAATTCTATGGGACTACACAATACACACTGACAGAACAATCAAAGCCAACCGCCCAGACATTGTTATTAAAGACCACAAACAAAAATGCCTCCTTATTGATATGGCAGTCCCTGCAGACTGCAATGTATCTTTGAAGATATTCGAAAAACTGTCAAAATACAAGGACCTTGAAATAGAAATCTCAAAAATGTGGCACATGGGAACATCAACAATCCCAGTTGTAGTTGGAGCCCTTGGACTGGTTGGAAAATATCCCAGTCGGCTGATTGAAGGGATCCCTGGAAGTCCATGTCTCAAAGAGATACAAAAAATTGTTCTGACAAGTACAGCCAACACTTTACGAAGGGCTTTATCTCTGTAATTATTTTTTATTTTTTTGCAGTGGAAAGTGTCATGATGCCATTTCTAACCTTAGGTCTCTGGGCGGGACCCGGAAAGAAGTGTATAAGCGCCGGATATCAGAGGAAATAAATAAATAAATAATAATAATAATATCAATCAGCAACATTTATCAATTTAGTCCAGAAGGTATAAAATATTCGCCATGACTGGATGGGGGAAAGCGATTTAACAGGAGCTGTGTGAGCGATTGCGCTTTTTGATCACCCAAACCAATCATTTATGCACAGACTCGAACAGGCATAGGCAATCTTTTCCGACGAGTGGGGCCGCCTATGGCATGGTTCCTCATAAAGCAGACGACACTCGTAAAAAGATTCAGTATAGTCTTTCGTTGAAAGTACCTCAGCCATTTTCACTACGCCGGCCTTAGAAATGAGGAAAAAAACACTTTTCTATAACGTATATGATGGCGTACAAGGCGAGTGAACGTATAAAACGACTTTCCAATTTTCAAGTTAAAATGTAGGTTTCGGGCTATATTCGCCGTACAAGACGCCCCAAAATCGTATTTTAAAATCTATTGGATCTATTAAATAAATTCATGAAGCTTATAATTTCTTTTCGCTTAAATTATAATAAAAAAACGGTGGGCAAATATTGTCAATTAGTTACGACAATGTACAATACCTCAAACAAAAGTGAGTGCTGTGTTTTCGGTCGGCTATTACGGTAGGATCAATGATTTTTCTCACGCTAACCATCCACTCATTCCATTGTTCTTGAATGCGATCTTTAAACGGCTTGTTAAGAAGACATACATTCATTTGTATTTTTGTTCAACATCATACACAAAAAGGAAGCAAGTTAGGTGTTAACCTACCGCTAAAAATCTCCCTTGCTAACAACTTAGCATAAACCACAGGATTTAAGGTTCACATTTTATACATGGGGTATAAGACAGCCACCTATTTGTGGGGTAGGAGAGAATTTTTAAGGTTCAGAGTTTACCTTTATACGCCGACATATACGGTAATTAAAAAAGGCAAGTTTTGGTATAATATTAGCACAGATGACAGTGTGACTAGCAAATGCCGCTTCGTGTGATTAATTTCTAATTTATTTGTTGAAAATACAAACAAAAAAAAAAGAGAGAAAAAATTATTATGAACATTTCCTCTCTAAAGCAAAAGATATTTACACGTTTGATCTTCCTTAGTAAAAAATAGACAATGGTTTAAAATGATGAAATCTTTATTTTCAAGGAAAGTTTAAAAATTCAAGTGACAATGCACTTCATCATTGTTTATAAGTTATGAGTTAAAGATCAAATCGAGATAAATATGGATCGGAACCTGACAGGATGATAAGATAAACGAGAGAATGGGATATTTTGAACAAAAACAAATATAGAGAAAAAGAAAAAATTGTGTGCTTGATACATATGTGTGTTTGTGTGTGTGTGTGTGTGTGTGTGTGATAAGACAAAACAAATAGGAAATGTTTATCAATCTAACATGTTTCACTTTTATTAAAGCTTCATCAGAGAATGAGATATAGAGAAAAAGAAGAAATTGTGTGCTTGATACATATATGTGTGTGTGTATGTGATAAGATAAAGAACAAATAGGAAATGTTTATCAATCTAACATGTTTCCCTTTAAGTTAAAGCTTCATCAAAGAGTGAGATATAGAGAAAAAGAAGAAATTAAAAAAAAATTGTATTTCTTTAAGGCATGGGCTTCCAGGAATCCCTTCAATGAGTCTATTGGAATTTTCTAATCAATCCTAGGGCTCCAACTACAACAGCGATTGTTGATATTCCCATGTGCCACATTTCTGAGATTTCGATTTCAAGGTCCTTGTATTTTGACAGCTTTTTTAATATCTTCAAAGATACATTGCAGTCTGCAGGGACTGCTATATCAATAAGGAGGCACTTTTTTGTTGTTTGTGATCTTTAATAACAATGTCTGGACGGTTGGCTTTGATTGTTCTGTCAGTGTGTATTTTTTCCCTTGACTCTACCCCTTTGTTTAATGAATTCTTTGATAGTCACCCTGCCAAACTGTAGTAGAAAGTCCAGCCTACCCCATAAAATTTGATAAGTATCTGTCGTTGTCGACGGAAAGTTGAACATTTGTGGAAAGTCACTTGTGCCATGCTCCGACCATGTAAGAAATGGTAAATGTTGTACCATTTTTCATTCATTTATTATTATTATTATTATTATTAGTAGTAGTAGTAGTAGTAGTAGTAGTAGTAATTATTTATAATGTTTGTAATTATTAATAATTATTATTAATAATAATAATAACAGAACAAACTAGTATTAAAATATCTGAAAAACTCGTCTTGATCAGAACGAGGCTGGAACCGACAATATTTAAAAAACTGCACCTGTTATTAGAAGAGAAGGGTTAGTATTCGACCGTGAGAAAAAGAGATATCCGTTCGCCATTAGTGAGACGGACGAATAGGTTTGATAAAGAGGGCTGGGTTGTTGTAGGGACGGGCGGTGGGGACGCCTTGGGCGGATGTGACACCCATATGGAATTGTTTGGTTGGGGGGAAGGTGATGGGAATTATTGAACTGAACAGATGTCGAAATGAAATCGTAATTTCTCAGACAAACATTTATGAAAGTGCGCGCCGAGACCGCCGCACGTGCTGAATGCTCGTATCAAAAGTCAAATACATTTGAAATATTAACGTTTCAAGAAGATATTCGTTTCTGATAAGCAACACAGTATTCCCTAACCGAATTACCTCCCACACTTACCGAATATACTCGCGTATAAAGCTTGCGTAGATGTATTGCGCGAAACCTGGCGTTTTTTGCACGAATTTTAAGTCCCTTCACAGAAAAATTTAGCTGCGTATAGTACAACCGGTCACAAAAAGAAAAAAAAAATGTATGATTTTTAACCTCACCCAAAATATTACTCGTGTATAATGCGACTCCCTATTTTTGCGTATGGAAACTGATAATAAAAATCTCGCACTATATTCGAGTCTACACAGCATATTTTGTGCGGATCGGTAACCACTAAATAATTAGAATTAAATAAGACAATTATAATTATATTTAGATACCGACTAAAAAAGTGATACCTAAGGTTTAAAATGCATTTTAAAAATGAAAAATCTTGAAGATTTTATTTTAGTTTTAATTCCAATAGATTAAATTTATTGAGTTGCCCGGAAAATTCAAGCCGATTTTTAAGGGAAATTATAGCAGAAAACAAAATATCTCATTAAATATTTAAATTTATTCAACGAAATATGAACTATTTTGTTGTTTCTTCATCTTTCCTTCAATTTAAAGATTCCATCTTCCCAGAATTTCGGTGGTTGCTTGGCAAAGAATTCATTAAGGTATTTTTTGTTTTAATGTCATTCAAAGAATTAAAATTTTTACCATTGAGATTATTTTACAAGGACCTGAATAAATGAAAATCTGAAGGAGCAACCTTTGGTGAATATGGCGGGCGAGGAAACATATCCCAGCGAAGCTGCAACAAATTTTGCTAGATCGCACCCCCTCACCAAAAAAAAACCCGCAAGGTCTGGCATTATCCTGATTGAAAACAACATCTTCCCTGTTTGCCAATTCTGGGCATTTTTATTGATTTGCTGTCTTTAATTCATCCATTTGTGAGCAGAACTTTTCAGAATCAATTGACTGCTTACTTGGCAGAACAGGATTCCTTTCCAAACCCACTAGATTCACAGGATGATTCTCTTAGGATGAAGATCTGCTTTTGAGGTGGCTAAAGTTGGCTCATGAAGCTTACCCCAGGATCTTTTTCACTGAACATTGTTGTAAACGATCCATTTCTCATCATCCGTCACAATTTGCTTAAAAAGAGTGCATTTTCATTGCGTTTAGACAGCAAATGACAGATTAAAATGCAACCCAAAAGATTCTTTTCACTCAGATCATGTGGTACACAAACATTGTAACGATTTGAGTATCCAAGCTTCACTAAGTGATCATAGATGGTGGATTTTGATAAATTTAATGTTTCTGTCAATCTCAATAATAATGGATCTAGCGAGACAAGCTTCCTAACTATTAAACCACGCCGAAGTGCCCAAAGCGTTTTTTTGGATAAGGATTTACTAAGTTAAGCTTAGATGTGGCACAAAGCCGAAAGTATAGTGCAGGCAGTGAGAATCGAACTCACTACTCAGTCGTAATGAATCTAGGGAGACAGGTTTGCTAACAATTACACCACGTCGAGGTGCCCTAATGATTTTCTATTCTTAGGCCGAAAGCATGGGTCACCCAGTGAGTTTAGAAGTCACAATTCAGCCCGAATTGAACTAGCGAGACAAGCACGCGAACCATTACACCACATCGAAGTATCTTTCATGGATAGATTTGCCAGACGTACCTTATATACTGGATATGTCACGTATTTGATAATTTCTTCCCTAGGTCCGTACTGACCTTTCAGGGACACCCCCAAATATCCCGTATTTAGTTCATTTTCAAATTTCGTAATAAAAATATCTTTTTACTTCCTTCTTATGTTTCTTTATAAGTAATTATACTGTCTTTTCTCAGATTCCCTTGATGAAAATAACCCCATGCCCGGAAAATTCGATAATTTTGACAAAGTAAGAAAATTCGGTAACTATGAAATAAAAGTCGATTGAAAAATAATTTCAAGGCCATTTTGGAGGGTGGAACTTAGGGTTACGGCCCTCCCCTATATTTTAAATAACTTAAAATCCTGGTGTGAAGGTTGTGTTAATTGATTAAATTCTATGGATGAATAATTGTTGAGTATATAGGCTGCGTGATGAAATTAACAATTTCCTCTCGCATTAAAATTTCAGTATTCAACGAACATAGAATAAGAACAAACATAAGAAACAACAGTTTTTGCACAACAATGAATAAAATATTTATATAATCAAGAGGTACAAACAACTGGAGTAAAGATGTGGTTTTAAAAAGTTCAAACGTCTTTTATGTTTAGATCGAAATGTTATCAAAGTTCTGGTTTGATAGATTATAAGTTGTTGAACACTTTGTACTATAATGAGAAAATGTGCTTGGGTATTATTGTAATTTAAGGAAAAATAAACAGTTCAAGTTTGTACTTAAAGTAGAGAAATATTGTTCACGACTTACTTTAAGGTTTACAAAGTTGTCGTTCTTTGATTTGTTTTCACTTGTCGTTCGAAGAGAATATTCTGTAGTTGGAATAAGTGGTTCTTAACAAGCTGTGTTTATGTTAATTGCAATAATTAACGTTGAGCTTGAAAGCGTATGACAAAGATTCGTGTATCAAGTTGAATGTGGAAAACTTGATTGTTCGTGATAAAATATTGCTGTGTGAGTGAGTGTTCTTTCAGGCTGGAATCATGTTAAGGAACTTTAAGATAAAGCCTGGAACTGTGTGACGAGTTCAAAGGATTCCGATCGGCTCACTGTCGAGGATGAATGACATTTCATATTTATTGCTAACTTTGGTCACGTGGTAGGCTCACAGAGGATTGACAGATTTTGGCGGAATTATTTTTTTGGTCAGGTCAAGAACTAGGTCGATGTTATTCGAACATGACTTAAATATTAAGTGACCAATCGGAAGCTGAGGTTTTCTGAAAATATGTACGAAGCTGGGTAAACTCTGATCCACTTTTTGCACAGATTTGTACAAAATTCAACATTGATAAGAAAGGGGTAGCGGGATGCTAAACTGGGGTTCAAATAAAACTCTACTACAATACCAGGGTCGTACATACAGAAGGAGGCTTAGGGGGCTAGGCTTCCTTCCCTAATATTTTTTTAAAAAGTATTATTAACTATGGGCAACTTGATAAAACCCCACTACAACAATACCAGTGCCATATTTTCTGGTGGGGGCCACCTTTAAATAAATATTAAGTAAAAAACATCATGGGTTCCAGTCCAGATAAAACCCTACTGCAACAATACCAGAACCGTACTATCTTAGGGAGGATAAGCCCCTCCTCCAATATTTTTAAATAAATATTTTTTAAATAACTATTTATTTAATTACAATACTCTATTGTTTTCAAGCAAATAAAATCGATTTATCTAAGTTAAAGTTAAGTTCTTGTATCTTCTTTTTAAATTATTATTTTAATAAAAAAGTAATAAAGAAATTAAGTTTTAGATATTTCTTTTTATGACAAAGAAATGAGGCGATATAGTTTTTGCTGCTTTAAAATGAATTAAACTCTGTAAAACTTAATTTTGTGGCGGTCTTCACCACATTAATTTAACTTTAGATTAGGAAACAGGGCTGACGCAGAAAAGGATAAGCAAAAGACATTGTTACACATAAAATATGTATTTAACAAGATGTACAATATCAAACAACGATGTGAAGGAATGCATGCATTTAAGTAAGAAAAGGTTGAATAAAACAAGAGTTGCCTCTCTTTAACTTTTATTTTAATATGCCAAAGTTCACTGGAAGAATGTTCATGAGAGTCTACTGTAATGATTGTTCTTGAAAGATTTTGCTGTGTAAGAAAAGATTATGTGAGTGTGTACAAGGTATGTTCAGCATGTGAGTGTGTGTGTGTGAGTGAGAAAATTGGCGCATGGTTTCAACTGTCGTGGATTCGTTTGGCAGCTGAAATCTCACTAATAAGGGTTACAAAACTCTTGCTTAAATAAGTGACTGTAGGCTCCAGATTGCTGCGCAGGAAGAATTATTCTTCACGTGCAGACGATCTGATTGGTTGGCATAGACCAATCAGCGAGATAGCTTTGGGGAGACTACAGAAAGTTTCTGTGATCCGTTTCTGCCAAAAGTGCACAAAACTGTCTACTTAAAAATAGAGCTATTACAAAATTGCGATTTGTAAATTGTTTATAATAACGTAATGCTGATTAATTAACCAATGAATGCTTGGCGTTGTATGTGATTTGTATGTATGTATGTTCGGGTGTAATAGATCTGCACAATTTATTTACTTTTTTTTTTTATTTTATTAAAATCGATTTGATTTGCTTGAAAACAAAGAGTGTGATTATTAAATAAATACTTATTTTTAAAATATTTATTTAAAAATATTAGAGGGGGGGGACTTAACCCCCTAATTCCCCTATTTATTTAAAAAATAGTTTAAAAAGAAGATACAAGAACTTAACTTAGATAAATCAATTTTATTTGCTTGAATGAAAACAATACAGTATAATAATTAAATAAATACTTATTTAAAAAATATTTATTGAAAAATATTGGAGTGGGGGCTTAGCCCCTTAAACCCATGCAGAAGGTACGGCCCTGGTATTGTTGCAGTCGGAGTTTTATCTGGACTGGAACCCATGAATTCTTTAGTTAATACTTATTTAAATGTAGGGAGTGGGGCTACCCCCCCCCCCGGAAAGTACAACCCTGCTATTGTTGTAGTGGGGTTTTTATCTAAATCCCCTCATAGTTAATAACACTTTCAAACAAATACTGGGGAAAGAGGCCTAGCCCCCTAAGCCCCACTTCTATAAGTATGGCCCTGGTATTGTTGTAGTGGTGTTTTATTTGGATCCTACAATTTATTTAAAAATATAGGGGAGATAGGACTTAGCCACTCCAGAACGGCCCTAAAATTAATTTTCAATCGACTTTTATTTCATAGTTACCGAATTTTCCTACCTTGTCGAAATGACCGAATCTTCCGTTAACGAATTTTCCTAAATTCAAATAACCCAAATGTAACGTGGAAACTAGTGATGCTAGAAGTTTACACAAAGCTGACGTATTTATTTCTCTGTTGTCTGTAATAAATAGAGTGGGCCAATATATGCACTGGAAAATTTGCAACTTCTACGGGAAGGAAACTGAAAGAAATTGGTATGAACACCACCCAGACCCGGTTACGGCGACAGGACCTGTTACAATTCTATGGGACTACACAATACACACTGACAGAACAATCAAAGCTAACCTCCCAGACATTGTTATTAGAAACCGCAAACGAGAAAAGTGCCTCCTTATTGATATGGCAGTCCCTGCAGACTGCAATGTACCTTTGAAGATCTTCAAAAACTATCCAAATACAAGGACCTTGAAATCGAAATCTCAAAAATGTGGCACATGGGAAAATCAACAATTCCTGTTGTAGTTGGAGTCTTCGGATTGATTGGAAAAGATTCCAGTAGACTAATTGAAGGGATTCCTGGAAGCCCATGCCGTAAAGAAATACAAAAAATTGTTCTCACGAATACAGCCACACCTTACGAAGGGCTTTATCTATGTAAAATATGCTTGTTTTTTTTTTGTTTTTTTTAATTGGTCAGTGGAAAATGGCATCATGACATTTCTAAACTTAGGTCTCTGGGCAGGACCCGGAAAGAAATGTGTACACAACAGAAATCAAAGGAAATAAAATAATAATAATAATAATAATAATAATAAAATGGCACATGTGAAAATGTTCCCCTTCTTGCTTTAAACGTAGCTCACAGCTATTATGGCGTGAAGAGGTTGTTTCTCATTCGCAGACGAACCCAGTCACCGTCCTGAGTTGCCACTTTATGAAACTGAACTGGACCAATCTGGAAAAACCGGGTCCTCCACCCTGGGTAGTTTTTTCATCTCTAATAACGACTGAGGAACATAAACTATATTTCAAAGAGATTTCCATCAATTCACAAACATTCTGTGACATCGAATACGACACAAGAATATTCACTTTCGAATGTCCCACAAACAAACATGGGAACCCAAAAGATAAAAGCTTGCCTTATCTACAGAAATAAATATTTGCTAGAGAAATACATAGTAAATACTTATTCTAGAAATGCAATGCAAATTATTTTACTACAGAAATGCATTTCAAATGTGGAAAAAGAAGTTCATTAATGCTTTAGAAATTGCTTTGTTTCCCTTTCGGGATATGTGTTTCGAGAAAATCAGAACAGGTCAGTGGGTTTTAATAGAACCTTTCTTTATTGAGAAGCTGTGAGATTTAAATAAAAATTGGGTGATAGGAAAATAAATTTGCACTCGAATCTGTTCCGGCTGACAGCTAACGTAGAAGCCGGAACAACGCTTCACTCGGGACTCTGTTTCCTGCACAGTACAACAGCAGCACTGTCGCTCATTCTCCGGAACACGGGTATAACCATCACCAGTCTCAAAGAACAAACTGCACCTGACCAAAAAACAGCTCTTTTTATCCTTCCTCAGTCTCGGGCAAGAAACCGAGATCTCTCGCTTGTGCTAGCCTCATTCTCGCCGATAACGCATGCGCTGTGTCACTTCAATATTGATTTGCTGGAGTTCGCCTTGCAGGTCTATGATGTCGACAAGCACATGTACAGACAATTCGCCTTCTCTTGTTTTGGTGAGGTATGTCGACACCACAGAAGCTCATCGTAGCGAAGTGATAAAAGTAGACGGTAGTTCCTCATGCAAATGGCGATGCAGGTTCGAATCTTGTGGGAGTGCATATTTTCTTTATTAATTTTTTTCGAGTACGCAGGCTGGCAGACGAAATAAATACTGTTTAAAAATATGCAGAGCGTCTATTCAAATACCGGTATACAGTAAAAAGAAGGTTTGAAGTAATTAAAAAAGTGTTATTTTATATATAAGATAAATATTTACACTAGAAATGCATTGCAAATGGAAACGAATGATGATAGATGGTCAGGATTTAATGAAGTGTAACTGACAGAATAGGGCTATTAGATGTATAACTAGCAGGCTTCGACCGCTCGCTATCGCTTCGTAAACTAAGATATATTCACTACTTGAAATCTTTGAAATTTTAAATGAACATTTCATTCATAAATTGGCCTGTTATAGTTAAGGAAAGTTTTACAAATAGATGCCAACTTGTTGAAGGTCAAGTAAAATGCAAATTTCAAACACTTTTCTGCACTATATAAGACAATATTCCTAAACAGAATTATTTTTTATATGAAAATCAAAACAATCCTCGAATAAAAGAACAGTAATGAAAGACAGTTAATTAATGAAATAATTAAAAAAAAAATCAATATGCAAATTAATTCAACCTGAAGAGTGATATTGCCTAGAAGTAGATAATATATATTACAGCTTTACGGGTGTAAATTAAAATAAAGTAGTGCTGGGGAGTTTTAATCTCAGAATTCGCATAGATTCCATAATACAGGTTTTACTTAATTAGTTATTATGTTTCTCTAACTCTTCAAATGTTGAATGGATAACTAATTCTCATTTCTAATTTCCCATCTATATTAATTTTATCTTGTAAATTGTTCCCTGTTCTGTCACCTATGAAATAAAAGTAATTGTTTGTAAGCAAAATAAGGATCTATGTACATCAAATTGTCTTTAAAGAAGCAGCAGAAGAATTATCATTGAACTTTTAAAAGGTAAGCTTAAACATTAATTCAATACTTAAATGTAGCGATCAATTTTGAGTTCTTAAATGCCGCTTGATGGGGCGGCTTTTAAGCTAGCTGCAATTTGGGATACAAAAGGAAAATATGATTTACTCCCCCTGAACCATGAAAGCAACGATAATGGCTAGTATAATATATTAATATATATTTTTAACCTCGCATAATCTGGCAACCCTGAATCTGAGCTCAACGAAAATCGTTCCCTGCGCCTAACTTTTCTATGGTTTTTGAATGAGCTATGAATCATTGAAATCTGACCAGTGGGAATGGAGGAGTTGCTTGGACACACACACACACACACACACACACACACACACACACACACACACACACACACACACACACTGTACTTTATATATAAGATAGATAAACATTTACCATAGAAATGCATTGAAAATGAGGAAGAAGGGATTATTAGGGGTCAGGAATTAATGCAAGTGTTACTGACAGAATAGAGCTATTATATGTATAATCGATAAATATTTAATAAAGAAATGAAATGAAAATGAGGAAGAAGGGATTGTCAGTGGTCAGGAATGGATGCCTATTATATGAATAGTGGAAAAACATTTATTATAGAAAGGCGAGTGAAGAAGAAAGGGTTTGTCAGTGGCCAGATGTTTAACGTCTCCTGCTAATACCTCCTAATTAATGGAATATTCTGTTTTAATCGCGTAAAAAAGAGGGGAATAGGCGAGAAAAAGAAAGAAAGAAACAAAAAATAAAAAGGAAAGATAGGAGTGTTTAACATCTCCTGCCAATACCTCATAAATAATGTGCTATTCCATATTCATTGCCTGGAAAGAGGAGAATAGACACGACTTGATGAATGGACGAAAGAAAAAAAATGAATGAATAAATGAATGAAAGAAAGAAAGAAAGAAAGAAAGAAAGAAAGGGAAGATAACACTGTTTAACGTCTGTTTCAGTGAAATGGAAAAAGTTGTCAATTTCAGTTTTTTTTCATTTGTATCCCCTTACTTCTTAAAATGACAACCAGCATTCATATTTATGATTGTTATTGCAATAATTTGTGAAACTTGTTCAGCTCAATTATTTAACGATGTGATAGGGGAATTTCTACGGATTTTTTATTGACGGAGATCTCACCATGAGCATAGTCAATCATTAACTTAAGAAATAATATTCATCAGAATATTAAATATAGGAAAACTGTGAAATTTTCCCGGGTTAAAACTAGTTATTATTATTATTATTATTATTCCGATAACCGAAACAGGGGCTCGCATTTCCTTTTGTACATCTGTCTATTTATTGGGGAGATGTGAACGTTTTTTTAGGCAAAGACGCCCCAGGTGTAATCGGCAACTTTCTGTGAAAGTCATTTTCATTAAAATATCCGGTTTGGTCAGCAATGGCCTGAGATCAAGAAACCTGATTTCCTTTTCTCTCACATTTCTTCTTTTCCTGTAAATGTTTTCCGATTTGGCTATCCACCTCCCACTAATGCTATATTTAACAAATAAATTACTTATTTCTTACGACTTTTAGTGAATATCTATGCAAACGTTACAACCGTTTATATAGGAAGGCCTCCAAAAATCAGGCCCTGGTGGCTGATATCTACTCTGTCCTAACCCCGGCGACGCAATATGGCAAGGGCGAGCTAGCCACATGCAGTATCTCCAAGGCGAATCTCGTGACGTTCCAACGTCACCAATCTGACGCTAAACTGACACATATCAAGATAGACTGGGTGCTCTCTTAAAGGAAGCATCTTGTTTTGAAAACCGATTGGGACACAAGCTCATCCCCAGACCACAAATGGAACTGATATATACGATCCATCGCCAAAGACGATGGAAAAATATCCGATTCTTTACATGACGCAACATCAAATCCCAACACCACATACAAACATAACTGCTATGCACTATCTTCGCAAGAGGCTGATGAAACAAATAATAGACAAAAAATAGAACATTGTTGCCACAAATGGACTGGAGCTGTCTAATCCTGACTTTCCAGCCTTGACAGAAAATTTATGCCATGCTTCATCTTTACAAGAGTCAGATTAGACCCAAAATGGAGTATTGCTGCCATATCTGGTCTGGATCTGCCCAATCCTCATTTTCCAGCCTTGATAGAGTCCTTCTGCCATGATTCAGGTTTACAAGAGTCAGATTAGACCAAAAATGTAGTATTGCTGCCATATCTGGTCTGGAGCTGCCTAACCCTCATTTTCCAGCATTGATAGAGCCCTTCTGCCATGCTTCATCTTTACAAGAGTCAGATTAAATCCAAAATGGAGTATTGCTGCCATATCTGGTCTGGAGCTGCCCAATCCTCATTTTCCAGCCTTGATAGAGTCCTTCTGCCAGGCTTCATCTTTACAAGAGTCAGATTAGACCAAAATGGAGTATTGCTTCCATATCTGGTCTGGAGCTGCCCCATCGTCACTTTCTAGCCTTGATAGAGTCCTTCTCCCATGCTTCATCTTTACACGAGTCAGATGCCCAATCGTCACTTGACTGTCTTGATAGAGTTCAAAAGCGTCTATTCGACTTTGTGTTTCATTAATTATTTTCCACCCTATAAACCCCTTTCCCGCATACGAAACTTTGCAAGCTACTCACTATCTGATCGCTACTTCCAATGCGTCAAATCATTTGCCATAGAAATAGCGATAGAATAGTCAGAACATTACAACATTGCCGAGCAGTGAAGGTAATTAAAATAATAGCGGTGTCACTGAAAAAACATCCTAAGGAATGTAACTCATTTTGCGGAGTTACATTTCTAATAGTCTTGACTTTGTAACTAAGACTTGCCATATCACGTACACAGGGGCCAATTATCTTCATTTCCTTCATATCCCATTCGTAAGAACGGAGTTTCTATTGGATAGCTTCCTCCCTCGAACAGCTTCTTTGTGGAATAAACTCCCAATAGCGTGTTTTCCCGATCAGTACAACCTTAACTTCTTCAAGTGTTAACCGTTATCTCTTCAATCTAACCCCATAAGTTGCACTTCTAACCCCCCTCTTCTAACGTTTATATAACATCATTCAATAACTATCTACTTTGAATCAGGGCCGGATTTTGACCTGCTTGGGTTCCTAAGTTAATGACGTAGCTACCCTGTAACTCGTGTACAGCCGCTTTGAATCTTTTTTTACTCGTGATATACTTTAGCGATATTTATGTAGTTTAAATAAAAGTTATTGCAAATTATTTAAATGAACTAGAATAGCTATGTTTTGTGTGTCGATAAAAATATGCTTTAATACATACATTAATATTTTACGATTTATTGCAAAATAAATTAGCACATATTTCAACACAACCATAGTAAAAAAAACAACAAGAAAAAACCCCAGATTTTTATAACCAGCGTTATAATCAAGCTTAAGTGTCCCAGGTTGCAGCCAATAGGAGCCAATCTGACCGTGCCTCGAGCGGCTTTTATTGAGGAACAATAAGTGAACATAAGGGCAAAAAAACCCCCTGACCTTCCTGATAGGATTTACTTATCCAATACGCCAAAACTAACATTCATTATCTTGATAACATGTTAATTATGTACCGGGTGTAATAGCAAAATTGTCCAAATCGTGTAACAGCAAAATTGTCCAAATCGTGTAATAGCAAAATTGTCCAAATTGTGTAACAGCAATATTGTCCAAATCGTGTAACAGCAAAATTGTCCAAATCGTGTAACAGCAAAATTGTCCAAATCGTGTAATAGCAAAATTGTCCAAATTGTGTAACAGCAATATTGTCCAAATCGTGTAACAGCAAAATTGTCCAAATCGTGTAACAGCAAAATTGTCCAAATCGTGTAATAGCAAAATTGTCCAAATTGTGTAACAGCAATATTGTCCAAATCGTGTAATAGCAAAATTGTCCAAATCGTGTAACAGCAAAATTGTCCAAATCGTGTAACAGCAAAATTGTCCAAATCGTGTAATAGCAAAATTGTCCAAATCGTGTAACAGCAAAATTGTCCAAATCGTGTAACAGCAAAATTATCCAAATCGTGTAACTGCATGGGATAATTGTCCTTTCCACAAAATGTTTAATATCTAAAAAAAAAAAAAAAAACCCCAAAAAACACGAAACTAATTGCGTTTCTTTTTTCCAGGTTTTCAGATAAGACGTTTAGCCATCTTGACACCATTTATCGTAAGAATCATTGAAAAACCCTTTTGAGTTATTCAGCTAGAAAGAGAACAGGTTAAAATCGTTTTGGTTCAGCCCCATTGTCTTCCCAACTGAGCAATGGTGAGAGGAAAAAGATCATTCAGGCCTTCAGTAATGGTACCAACATTTATACTCTAGCTTCCATCTACAAAGCCCATTCAAGAACCATCAAGAGAACGGTGAATAAATTTTAAGAAGACGGAACAGTAGAGAGGAAAACTGGATCAGGAGATCACAACAGGAAAAAGGATCATCATTCAACTTAGAGCTAAAGAGATCGATTAGAAAAGATCCAACTCAATTCATGAGACGTTTGAGGAGTGTCAGCTATGACAGTCCAAAGAGTAGTGAAAAAAGATTTGAAAACCCACATGAAACCTGTGAGGCCCCTTTTTAATCCACGACAGAAAGTTAAAAGGTTAGAGAGGGCGAAGATAATCTTGAATAAGTTGGAAAATGATCCTGGAATAATATATATATATATATATATATATATATATATATATATATATATATATATATATATATTGAACTTTATTTCAGTCCTTCATGAGCTTCCAATCCTTAGCTATGATTAATTAATAATTAACATGTCATTTTCGTTTATGACTGATTTCATCACAAATTCTTCTGTTAAAGCTGGTGAGTAATTATACATTCTTATTACTCAAAGGAGAGTCCAATAGTGTTATAAAAACCCTGAAGAATTCCAGTAAGATATCTTTAATCATTTCTAAGATACAACGTTTCAAAGCTTAATCTAACAATGGGACAATTTTTCTGTTACACGATTTGGACAATTTTGTTGTTACACCCGGTATATTCTGCAAGAAAACCTCTCCCAAATATTCCAGTTTGAGGTTAGAGAATATTAATGTTATATTTTAGCGCCTTTTCACGACACAGAAGAATTTGTGATAGCCTACTCTTAATGATAAAGGTAATGGCAATATTAGCCGTTTCCTTATAAGGAAACATTTGCCATTCATTGGCCGAGCAGGCAGTGCTGGTTATAATTATTATATATAAGATTATAAAATCGGTAAACTTAGATATTCGTGACCCCCCCCCACCTCAAAAAAACAAAACAAAACAAAACGGAATGTCAAAAGGATGGTTTTTCCATTGACACTGCTTTTATTATAACTACATTCACTTCTCGCTAATGTTTACTGTTTTTAAAAAAGAATGTTTTTAATTGTAATAAAGCCTAAACACGTGAAAGTGAATTTATACATTTTCTTTGTTCTTGAGCATTGACAAGAAAAATAATAAACACTATTTATATATACAGGGGTACAAAATAATTTTGCATAGGCTCGCGAATTCCTTTCTTTCTTCTTCCTCAGTTCTCCTAATTTGAAGGGAATGGGTGAATGGAGTTTTTATATTATATCGCACTACATAGCGAGGTACTGGATAGCGGTTCGAATTGAGCGAATCGAAGAGCCGAGTTCGAATTCTAGTCGGATCCATTTCATTGATTTACGTGCTAATACCCTTGGTTTGGTTTGTTTTGTTTTACGGCACATCAACCTCAATGGGTCATTTAATGCCGACAGCTTTTTATTCCAGATAATACTTTTGTTTTGTCAAAAATCTATTTTTGTTAATATTATTTTTTCAAAAACGTATAGCTGGTAATATTATTTTTTCAAAAAACGTATAGCTGGTAATATTATTTTTTCAGAAACGTATAGCCGGCAACACTATTCCTTAAAAAAACAAAAAACAAACGTATAGCTAGCAACATTATTTTTTCAATAACGTATTATCGGAGGCCTTGCTGTTGGACGTAGTTTATCGTCATACCCAGGACGTCGATGTAGTTTATGGTCTTACACAGGACGCGGATGTAGTTTATCGTCATACCCCGGACGCGGATGTAGTTTATCGTCATACCCAGGACGTGGATGTAGTTTATCGTCATACCCCGGACGTGGACGTAGTTTATCGCCATACCCAGGACGTGGACGTAGTTTATCGCCATACCCAGGACGTGGATGTAGTTTATCGTCATACCCAGGACGTGGATGTAGTTTATCGTCATACCCAGGACGCCAATGATGTTTATCGTCTTACACAGGACGCGGATGTAGTTTATCGTCATACCCAGGACGCCAATGATGTTTATCGTCTTACACAGGACGTGGACGTAGTTTATCGCCATACCCCGGACGTGGATGTAGTTTATCGTCTTACCCAGGACGCGGATGTAGTTTATCGTCTTACCCAGGACATAGATGTAGTTTATCGTCATACCCAGGAAGCGTATGTAGTTTAACGTCATACCCCGGACGCGGATGTAGTTTATCGTCATACCCTGGACGCCGATGTAGATTACTGTCTTACCCAGGACGCGGATGTAGTTTATCGTCATACTCAGGACGTGGACGTAGTTTATCGTCATACCCAGGACGCGGATATAGTTTAACGTCATACCCCGGACGTGGATGTAGTTTATCGTCATACCCAGGACGCCAATGTTGTTTATCGTCTTACACAGGACGCGGATGTAGTTTATCGTCATACCCTGGACGCGGATGTAGTTTATCGTCATACCCAGGACGCGGATGTAGTTTATCGTCTTACCCAGGACACAGATGTAGTTTATCGTCATACCCAGGACGCGTATGTAGTTTATCGTCATACCCAGGCCGCGGATGTAGTTTATCGTCATACCCCAGACGCGGATGTAGTTTATCGTCATACCCAGGACGCCGATGTAGTTTACTGTCTTAACCAGGACGCGGATGTAGTTTATCGTCATACCCAGGACGCTGATGTAGTTTATTGTCTTACCCAGGACGTGGATGTAGTTTATCGTCATACCCCGGACGTGGATGTAGTTTATTGTCATACCCTGGACGCCAATGTAGTTTATCGTCTTACACAGGACGCGGATATATTTTATCGTCATACCCCGGACGTGGATGTAGTTTATCGTCATACCCCGGACGCGGATGCAGTTTATCGTCTTACCCATGTCGTGGATGTAGTTTATCGTCATACCCCGGACGCGGATGTAGTTTATCGTCATACCCCGGACGCGGATGTAGTCTATCGTCATACCCCGGACGCGGATGTAGTTTATCGTCATACCCCGGACGCCGATGTAGTTTATTGTCTTACCTAGGACGCGGATGTATTTTATCGTCATACCCCAGACGCGGATGTAGTTTATCGTCATACCCAGGACGCCGATGTAGTTTACTGTCTTACCCAGGACGCGGATGAAGTTTATCGTCATACCCAGGACGCGGACGTACTTTATCGTCATACCCAGGACGGACTAATAACCTTCGGAAAGGTATGAATCATCTTCTTCCCCCCAGCTATAGCCTTGGGTGTTAACCGGTCTAGGAATAACTCTGAATTCAATACCGGCAGGCTATCCTGACCAAGAAATAATAATGCAGTGCACCTGGTGCCCCTACGGTTCACAGGATAAAAAAAAATTCACTATATATCTATTCAAACAAGTTTCAGGTAAATCCATATCCGAAGTTTGCTTGTTGGGGACAGCTGTAGGGAATTTGTTAAGTTTTAAATGTTGCATACATACGGGGTTTAAATCTGGTGGTCAATGGAAATGAACCCATTGTTCCTGGAGTTTTTTTCACCTGCGGATGATGCGGGTCAGTTGTTTTATTTATTGGGGTTGGCTTTTTATTAAATGTGTTGTATTGTTGTGTGTACTTTCCCATTAAAGAATAAAGTCCTAATCTAGCTTTATTGAAGTCTTGCATGACACTTATAGTATAGAGTGCAAAGCGTTCCCGTGTCCTTGTAGGCGATGAATTATTTTCCACTCTACAACCCTTTTCTCAAAGACTAGACGTCGTAAGCTGCTCTATTGCTATTTCTATGGATGAAACTACTCTCCTAAGTTCCACCAATTCTAACCTTCCCGCGCCACGCCCATTGTAGCGAACCACCCTCATTCCCTTCGTATCCCCTTGATGAGATGTAAGTTTGTTATATTCCGTGCTAACAGGAATATGGAATGGACAAACACGGTGGATAAATAGAAATAGGTTTATTGTAGAAACCAGTACAACAAGCAAGGAAGTAATAGTTATGCGTACGGTCGTCGCAAGTCAGTGCAGTTGTGTGCGTCCTGCTATCGGAAGGCCGCTAGTTCTCGCAGATCCCAGCTCGACGGTATTTACCTGCCTCCCCACAAGGAAGAATGTGGCACAAGGCCGAGTTTAATGTGGGGGAAATCCGAGCCCTTAGGCACGGCCAAAAATTCCCCGTAACCCCGCATAAACGGGTTCGGGTCTGTCTACCTCCCCGGACGAGACTCTGCCCTTCGTCATAGTTTCGTCCGGGTTCCTCTCTGCCCAAAGGCAGAGAGTTTGACCGCAGCCAAGATCTGAATAACATATCCCAGCTCGACTCTCCTGTCCGCAGTCCTAACAGATACTTATAGGTGGTTACCACCTATAGTGTCACCACTCATGAGGATGGCAGGTTATTCCATTACATCAAAGTTCCACTCAAATAGCTTCTTCCCCTAATCACTGCCTTATGGAACCGACTCCCAAGAGGATGCTTCCTCGATCACTACTTTCTTAACCTGTTCAGGTGTAGGGTTAACTTTTATCTTCCACATATACTCATAAATTGTGCCTTTTTCTCTGTAATCCTCTAATTCGAGTGCCCCCCCCCCCGATTCTTGTACAGAGTGAAAACCAATGTAACCCTCTCCCGAGAAAAAAAAAAACAAACAAACAAAATTAACAAATTTACCAATATTTATAAAAAAAAGGGATCTCATTTAATAGAGACATGGTAATCTCATCGCGTACATTAAATGAGTCTCAGGCACTATTTTTTGTGGGCATCTGTTTGTTAAAGCGTCTTCAAACAGATTCTGTTTCAGCGGAAAGATTACAGACGACATTAACAATAGGAACTAAAAAATGGCTTCAATTGTTCACATATGTCAGTAAACTGTCGCCGAATGTTTGACATTTGGAAACCATTCGAATATGATGCAAATTGTTGATTTTAACAGTCGGGATCAGTCACAATTATCTGATGCACTCGCCTGTGACGACAGGCCACAGGAGATCTTACGTTGGGCGTTGTCCCATATATATATATATATATATATATATATATATATATATATATATATCTTTTCGCTTCCCAAAACGAGCTCCGGAATTCTAGGGTTTTACGCATGGAGAGTTTTTTTTGCTGTTATTTTCGGATGTAATAAAAAAAGGTTGCGATATTTAAAAGGTTTTCGTGGAACTGAAAATTGTTTCCGATCTGTTAATTTTGAGGAAAATGTTTTTTCTTAAATAAAGGAAAGTACGCTATTAAAAGCGGGAAGAGTACAAACTTGAATATTATGTTTCAAGCTTATCAATAATATATATATATATATATATATATATATATATATATATATATATATATATATATATATATATATCAGTCTGTTCATATCTATCTATCTATTTATCTATCTATCTATCTCAGTCTGTTCATGTCTATCTATCTATCTATCTAAGTCTGTTCATATCTATCTATCAATCTATCTATCTCAGTCTGTTCATATCTCTCTCTCTCTCTCTCTCTCTCTATCTATCTATCTCAGTCTGTTCATATCTATCTATCTATCTATCTATCTATCTAAGTCTGTTCATATCTATCTATCTATCTATCTATCTCAGTCTGTTCATATCTCTCTCTCTCTCTATCTATCTATCTATCTCAGTCTGTTCATATCTATCTATCTATCTATCTATCTCAGTCTGTTCATATCTCTCTCTATCTATCTATCTATCTATCTATCTCAGTCTGTTCATATCTCTCTCTCTCTCTCTCTCTATCTATCTATCTATCTCAGTCTGTTCATATCTATCTATCTATCTATCTATCTATCTATCTATCTATCTATCTAAGTCTGTTCATATCTATCTATCTATCTCAGTCTGTTCATATCTCTCTCTCTCTCTCTCTCTCTCTATCTATCTATCTATCTATCTGCATTTTAAACAGAAGTTGGACATTTCAATGCATGAGAGTTGTTCAGAAATGTGAGACGAAACAAAAGCCGAGTAATACTGTTCTGTAAAGGTGCCAATCACTAGATCAGTCCGAAGGCACATTTAGGATAGCGAAAGAAGTCTTCCAAAAGCGAAATAAAGTGTTAAGAATCATGAAAATTCCGTTAGAAACAAAGAAAGTAGTATTGAACTGTTATATAATATCAGTTCACCTATATAGCTGTGAGTGTTGGAGAAGTTCCTCACGGATGAGGAAGAGACTTGAAGCAACAGAGATATGGTACTACAGAAGGATGCTGGGAATGTCGTGGATGGTGCATATCAGCAATGAAGAAGGTATAAGGAAAATGCAAAAAGTAATGGTGCTTTTTCTTAGAATCAGGAAGAAACTGTTGAAATTTCTAGGACACCTAATAAGGAAAGAATGCTTGGAAAATTTAACACCCACCCGATATAATGAATGCAAGAGAGAAACAGAATAACAGCGAGTAACCTAATTAACAATCTTATGCAAAAAAATGGCAGATCAGGGTGTGGGGATATTAAATGAGACGCTAAGAGCTACAAAAGATAGGAAGATGTGAAGGACCATCATCACCTACATCTTGAAGAAGATGAAGTACGTACATACTTTGACGACGAGGATTGAACCTAATCACTATTGCCAACACCGAAAGCATAATGGACGCGTTTTACGTGCACGTGCAAAATAAAAAAAAACGAGTCTCCAAAATGACAATCTAGTCTCTCAAGATCATATGTATGTCCGTGTTATTATTATTATTATTATTATTATTATTAGAAGAAGAAGAAGAAGAAGAAGAAGAAGAAGAAGAAGAAGAAGAAGAAGAAGAAGAAGAAGACGGAGGAGGAGGAGGAAGAGAAAGAAGGTGGAGGAGGTGGAGGAAGAGTAGAAAAAGGAGGAGGAGGAGGAAGAAGAAGAAGGACGAGGAGAGGAAGAGGAGGAAAAAGAAGGAGGAAGAATAAGGAGGAGGAGGTGAAGGAGTAGGAGGAGGAGGAAGAAGAAGAAGGACGAGGAGAGGAGGAAAAAGAAGGAGGAAGAATAAGGAGGAGGAGGGGAAGAGGAGGAGGATGGATGACAAGGAGGAAGAAAAAAGTTGTGGAGGCAGAGAAGAAGAAGAAGAAGAAGAAGAAGAAGAAGAAGAAGAAGAAGAAGAAGAAGAAGAAGAAGAAGAAGGTGGTGGTCACGTAATTTTAGACTCGCGGATTGACTGACTGAGTTGTTTTTTTACGGCTTATCAACCTTTTGCTGATTATTCAAAAACTGGAACATAAAAATATTTCTTCATTTCTTTTTAATTGTAATTAAATATTGAATAAACAATTTTTTGATGATAATATTATTTTCCGATACAAATCCGACTATATCTATCTGAGATGAGATATTGTAACTATTTAAACTATTTACATTGTTGGACTTTTGTTCTCATCTTTATTGTCATATTCGTGACGTTTCATCAGTTTTATGCTCCGGCCTTCTTCAGGATTTGTTTTTATTTCTGAGATGAGGTATTGTAATTTATTTACACTATTTACATCGTTCGAACTGTTGTCCTCAACCGGGGTAAATGGTTCTAGTTCTAAGGACACATGGCCCAGTGGATAAATGCTTTGGTTGAAGTCATCAGGATTAACTCAACTCTCCATGATTTTGTTCACCTCTGTTGTAGGCGAAATAAAAGGGTTCAGTTCGACATTCCAACCACCCGAAGAAGGCCGGAGCGTACAACAGCCGAAACGTTGTAATAAATATGGCGACAAAGATGAGGATAATAGTCTGAATAATGTAAATAATATACAAAACCTTTCTCACAGATACATGGTCGCTAGCCTATTGTTACTACGAGTATATCGTTTTTTCCATTGTTTAGTATTCTTGGACCCTTTGGTATTTTTTTTTTACTATTAAAATCTATTGCTGGATTTTCACTATTAAAATTTATTACAGGATGTTTTTTACTATAAAAATCTATTGCCAGATTTTTTTACTATTAAAATTTATTACAATATTTTTTACTATTAAAAATCAATTGCTGGATTTTCTTTTACAATAAAAATGTATTCTCATACTTTCAAAGTGTTTTAATCCAAGTTTTGAGTGTTCGCTATTTGCTGGGACCCTAACATGTACTGCTACCTTGGGTCAGGGTGGACCTGAGAACAACAACTTAGAGATGCTTCCACGCCCCTCAAATCTCCTGATTTCTTGCTGCCGGATGTAGTTTATCGTCATACCCAGGACGCTTTTTCCATTGAACTACATTCCCTAGTTTTACCATTTCAGACCTTTACAGCTAAGACCCACCATTCGCTTTACATAGAGTCGAACCAACCTTATTCCATCCGTTACCGACAGTTTTATCCCAAGAGCTACTTCGTTGTGTGGAACAAACTCCCGAAAGGATGCTTCCCCGACAACGACAATCTTAACTTCTTCAAGTTTACAGTCAATTATTATCTATCCTACATATCCTCATAATCTATAATTCGTACGTGCATAAAACAATCTCATGGTGGTAGGGTTAGACTGGTCTAGCTAGGCATGTATTGTAGCCAGTGCAGCGATGAAACGACGTCGCTAGGTGGAGAGCTTCCTAGATTGACGTCAGGGCGGATGTCCCCACTGATTGAATTTTAGTAGGATTAAGTAGTAATAACATCATACGAAAATATACACCTTCCTCTTTACTGAGTGACAAAGGAAACTCTCTCTTCTATATATTTCCTTTCCTTTCCTTCCTTCTATTGTTCCTATCCTCGGTAACGGACATGAAGCCGGACTTAGTTTATGTAGGTCAGAGAACGTCATAAAAAATCAACCAATGACAACACGTCCCGCCAAAAATCAAACGGGAAACACGGATGTGTCAGCCGCAATAAAAAGAAGAAAACCACGTACGAGACTAGAGACGCCGCCGTAGAGAGGAACTGGATTCGAGGTAGCAGTTCAAGATGCAAGTGTTGGTGATTCATCGGCTGTCAGTTTGAGTTGATGTACAACTCCAGAGGAGAAAGAAGAAGAAAGGATGAATGCAATGAATTAATTTCTCTCAACCAGAAGGAACACAACAACCCTGTATGAACTCTCAAATCACAAAAAAGAACTTTGACGGTAGACACCCATTTTATACACTAACCAAATTGAGTCAACAATAAATGGTACTATAGACAGTAAATTTGTCCTTTACTTTATCTCTATATACCATAGAACCAGCAGCCATCTGTTTGTAACCCAAGTGAACCTTAAAGTTAGAGGACATCGACTATGGCTTGACCTGGAAAGGGATGCGTTCTTGGTAGGTTTACTTGCCCATGACAAGCCACGCAAATGAATATGGCCGTCTTTCGACCCAGCTGTGTGGAGGGATCTGATCAGGTGGTCAGCGACACTACAATACACATCTGGTCATTGGACAGCTGACGATGATAAGTGAATTTGATCCTTACTGGGTGCTATACTATTTTATCTTTGTCAGGTAATAAATATCTAATAGAGATTGCGTTTTCTAAAGCGTGTATTTATATACATAAGATTAGAAGTGGGTGCCATGTGTTCGCAGTGCGCGCAATTCATATTGTTCCCTTTTGTTCTCGTGTCAATACGCATGCGTCGCATAGCAAAAACACAATTGGATTGAAAACCATTGAATATACTGCAGTTCTTGAGCTTCGATTGCAAACAGGTGTCACCAGTTCCACTGGCAAGTGACGCCTGGCAGTTGTGCTTTCCTTTTGATAAGACTGGCCACTTAAAACAATATGATTTGAATAAAACCATATGACGTTTATGTCCAACCATAGTAACAAATAAAAACAAAAATAAAAAATAAAGATTCATGTTGTGACCTTGAATTGTTTATAAATGGCGGCAGATATAATCAAAATGGTTGACCTTGGTTGGTTTTGAGTAACACAATGTAAAATGGCGCTTGAGAGTTTTCAAAACAGCAAATTATTTAATTTAATGAAATAAAATCACAAAAGAACTTCTGTATTAATGCAAATGTTTTATATATTGAATATAAGTTCGTAGCGTTTTTTAAGTGAATTTCTAAGTTGGTTTATCACGTCGAATCTTACGACGGTTGCCCCTGCCAAGGAGGACGCAGGTTCGGATCCTGCCGGAGGGCGTCTATTTTTCTTTAATATGATTTCTCGAATATTCAGGCCCGTAGACGAAATTAAATAAATATACTGTTTAATAAATAAATTGAGCGTCTACTCAAATATGAGTATCCACTAACTATAACGTTTAAAGTGATAAAATCTGTTGGATAATAAATAAAAAATCCATTATTTCTTTTGAAATTGCTTTGTTTACGTCTGGATACGAAACTGAGCCGCAAATATGAACATTTCGAGGAATCTATGACGAGAAGGATTTCGATTAATGGCCCTGTTCAGCTTTGCTTGATCGGCAAATGTCCCCCGCGGATCTAACGACGATTTTCCCTGTCGGCGTTTGCAAGTTCGAATCCTGTCAAAGGGCGCATATTTATCTCTAATAAGATTTATCGAATATTCAGACAGGTAGACGAAATTAAATAAATATAGAGTTTAATAAATAAACGGAGCGTCTACTCAAATGTGGGTATCCATTAAAAATAACGTTCACGTGATAAAATGTAGATTTATTCTGTTAGATGCCATTTTGTTCCACCGCTAAATCCATCATAAAAATTTGTAAAAAGTGGAATTAGTAAATGCTAAACGCTTCAAATACCTTTGTGTAGGAACCACTTACAACAAATTTAGTATAGCAGATAAGGAAACTGAATAGGGATAGTTTCCCACAACACCGCCAATTGCTACAAAACCAAAACAACCTAAAGCTCGAATCATATTCTTAAATAGTCTCGTCAGATGAAGACTTTCATATAGATGTCATGCATGGCATCAAACACGTTCAGAAATATCTAAACTGTCAGTTGTATACAACTTCTTTCTGAAATCAATATTTAAAAATGGCTTTGAGTGAGTGAAGGCTGTAAGTCTTAGCGAGAACCATTCTTCTTTGAACGTTGTGTACTGACGCTATAGAACCACAAACGAAGAACTGTACCAAAATAACAGCAATAACATCAGTTAAGGATTTTCAACAGCAGCAACAACTAAAATGGATAGCACATGTAAACCGAAGAGAAATAATGGCATGATAATACTGACGTTCCCCACTACTTCAAACAAAAGGTTAGGAAGGAAACAATCCATCAATACTGGAAAGATCGATAACAATGGAGTTGAGAAACCTGTTTCCATGAAAAATTACTTTAAGAGAAATGGTTTCAATTTCAACCGAAAATAATACTGGCTGCTCGATCAATGAATGCCGAATGTTTTCTCGTAAGGAAACGGCTAATATTAGAATTACCATTATCCAGAGCAATCTTTGGGGCGGCTAAATGATTCCATCTTTCCACCGGTCAAATTACGATGGGTGCAGTAGGATATCACAGGCAAACGGTATCAATTTCTCCTGAGTCTGCAAAAACAATGTGAGATGTAGCGTCGTCATGATGAAAGCTGACACCCTGACACTTTTCATCCATTACTACCTTTAATCAACACAACTGAGAACAGGACATATGGTCACATGACGTTGAAGCACCGGTTTCCGTACGACCAACGAAGTTAAACAACGTCGAGCCTGGTCAGTCCCTAGGTGGGTGTCCGCTTGGGTAATATCCGATGCCGTACAGGTGGTGTAATGAATAATATCTCGGAATTATTAATAAGAGAGCCGAGTTCGAATTCCTGTCGGGGTTCTTTATATTACGCGCAAATACCCTTGGGAAAGGCATGAATCCACTTCTTCTCCCCAGCTATGGATTAATTAGTAAGGTTTGTATCACCAAACAATTATTATCGAAAAAAAATTCTTACAATTTAAATTTTTTTTTTTTTACAGCAGGAGGGGAGGTTGTAAGATATCTATGGCTTGACCTCTGATAAACTTTCCTCTATCAGGACAATTAACATGAAAGTATTGAGGAATGAGAAGATACGAAAGAAACCACACTTCATAAAAAAAAATATTGGACATTGTTGAAACTATTATCACTTAAATTTACTTACAAGATTAGGTAATAATGCTTTTACGGGGATTTATTAATAAAGCACCATCAGTCTATCAGAAATATGTTTATTATTTAGGTAAAATAAACAGTCTTTAAATTCTAATGAAAGACACATTAAAGAAAGACACTAAAAAGTCACACTAAAACACGGTTAAGGGGAGATCGCATCGATTATCCGAAGTTTTGATTATAAAAATCATTGCAGAAAAGTGAATTAACACTGCGACTCATTGCAAATCAATTTTATCTCACTTTCGATAATTATTTTTTTAAAATAATTTTTATTAGCAAAAATTCGGAAAACCGATAGGATCGCATTTTTTTAGTGGTATTTCTTGTCTTCTTAAAATTTCCAGCGGCTGCTACTTTCCAAAATATTTTACCTAAACAACCAACATATTTCTGAAAAATGCCCTTGACATCAAGTGACTCGTTTGCGGACCGAAAATATTTGTAACGTCTCGCTTGATTGGTTAATTGCTGACCAATAAAAATCGATTTCTACATTTACCGTTAATGCATCAAAGGTTATTTTGAATCGTCTGCTTTGTACAAATTTTTCTTTTCTAGTAATTTACATTCCAGACGTTGAGGATGTGCTTTTTAGCCATTTATTTGGTTTAAAATTGGACAGTTGACAAATGCATAGCCGACGCCCGTTGTTTTTCTCCGCCTTTTTTAAATATCGTGTTAATAGACTTTTTAAAATCACCGGATGAAATTTTTGTGGGGTGAATAAATCAAGGCCAGGCCCCTGAGGGGTTACGCGTAAGTACAATTTTTGATCTTGCAAATGAAAAAAAAAATGTAAAAATGGGCAAATATAATATCAATTCTCAATAATTTTAAAATTTATTATTTAAGGAAAATAAACATATAATAATAACATCCTTTCAAAATATTCTGAAAGAAAGAAAGAAAGAAAGAATGAAGTAAAAGAAGGAAGGAAGGAAGGAAGGGGGAAGGAAGGAAAAGAAAGAAAGAAAGAATGAAGTAAAAGAAGGAAGGAATGGAGGAAGGAAAAGAAAAGAAAGAAGGAAAGTAAAACAGAATGAAGAAATAAAGAAAGATAGAAAAGAAAGATACAAAGAAAGAAAGAAGGAAGGAAGAAAGAAAGAAGAAAAAGGAAGGAAGGTAATAGGCAGGCGATACGTGTAACGCTTGCTTCTGTAAAATAAAAAACCTTGTTAATTTGAAATCTTTTCATATGAACCTTTTATTTATTTAAATAATGCCCTTCATTCATACTTATTGTTCTTGTAATATACTTTTAAAAGTTTTAAAGCTCAAATATTTAACAATGCAATCGGAGAATTTCCACAGGTATTTTATAGTCGTTAAACTCCTAAAGAGATTATTCAATCATTGAACATAAGAATTATGATTCATTAGAAAATCCAAATAGAAAAACCGCGAAATTTTTGCGGGTACTTTTTGTAAGTCTATAGAGAGCTCCAAAATCGCGTACCCTTTCGACATATTGAAAAAAAGATACCCCACCGTTAACAAAAAAAAAAAAAAAAAAAAAAAAAGCAAAAATCGGGGAATTATCGGATTTCATTGAAATTTTCAGCATTTATTATTTAAGGAATGAACTTTATATGTATATTTTTTTTAAATGTTGTTGAAATATTTTTTTTCTCAGGTCACTTATAGTCCCACTTTTACTTACTCTTAGCGAATTTTAGGTGATCCTAAATTTTGTTTTATAAAGCTATTATCCCTGAAAGTGTTAAATAATAATAATAATAATAATAATAATACAAAAAAACTGGGAGGACAAAGCGTTGTATGGCAAATACCTAAAAAGAACGAAAGAAGTAAATGTGGGCCAAAAGAAAAGCCATCAGTTGCTAAGGAGCCCCGGGTTGAAAGCCGAGACAGAAGGCCTAATTATTGCAGCTCAGTACCAAAGACTCGCAATCAGATCCTGTCACTCTCACATACTCAAGGATGGAACTAACCCGAAATTCAGGATCTGCTGAAAAATATGAAGAATCTGTCAACCATATTATCTCGGGATGTCAAAAAAATGAATATACCCAGATACCTAACAAGGTAGCGACATATGTGCACTGGAAGATATGCAAGAAGCATAACATCGAAACTGCTGGCAGATGGTATGAGCACCAACCAAACACAGTTAACCAAAACAACGATGTAACTATCCTCTGGGACATATCAATTCAAACTTACAGGAAAATAAAAGCCAACAAACCTGATATTATCATAAAAGATAAAAAAATCAGGAAATGTATCCTTATTGACATAGCAGTACCATCTGAGAGAAACACCTTCATGAAAATTATCGTACAAGGACCTGGGGAACGAGATTAACAGGATAT
>OZ038495.1:100364167-100419167 GCA_964036315.1 Acanthosepion esculentum | reverse complement strand
TGTATACAGGGTCTGTGCGTTCTCCCCCTGACCTCCCTACCGCTACTTGGTGGTGGGGCGCAAACCTGATTGAGGATTAAGGGTAGTGCTTTGTGACCCTTGCTGTCTTATCACCATTTGCTTTTTTTCTACCTCCATTTACAAATCAAACTAAGCCCAACTGACTATTAAAGGATGAAAGATTTTCGCTGATTTTGACGCCATGTTGGGCTTTGTTTTTTGGTCCACATCCGTGAATCTCTTTTCTTTTGCTCATCCTAAAAACGCTAAATAAAATTCACTACTTTTTCTTATCCATGATGTTGAATGTGTTAAAATTCTTCAACGTTTTAACCAAGTTTGTGCATTAACTGTTTTTATTTTCAATTTTACAATATAAAAAATGCTTTATTTTTATTATTTAATTTGTTCTTTTAATTTGTCATGGCTATTCGAAACGGAAAAAGGTTCTATTGTATTATTTAATTTGTTTTTGTTATAAATAAAACTACACTTACCAAAAAAAAAAAATTACATTTCTTTACGGTAGTGCGTAGTGATTTTCTGAAAGGAAAGTCTGTAAAAGAAGTAAATAGGCCCAAATTTATGCTTACACCAACAAAGTACTCAGCAGTGAATGAGTAAACATTATGGCAGTAATGGGGGACGAATGACCAACAAGAAGTCCGATTTTTAATTGTCGATAACTCCAAAACAGTAGATTTCTTCATAAATATAATTGTTAATTCGAGTTCAGCAAGTAAATTTGCACGGAAATATGACAATTTTGGAAAAATTTAACGGATTTTTAGCGCTCGGGAAATAAAACCAAAATTTACCGTTTTAACAAGAAAAATCTGAAGTTGATGTTAAGAACTGCCACCAAACATTGTTGATTTATTTAAGATGGAATGATTTACGATGACAGTTCTCTAATTTGGATTTAGAGACATTGGATTTATTTTCAATCTTTCTAGTTGAATTGTTCACCGATATTGCATATAAGTCATTATTGTTCATAATTAAGTTACATTAAAATTTGTATTTTATATACTATCTTATGAAAATTGAGATGTAGTAGAGTCGAGGCCCCCGTATCATAGATTTGTGGGGGCATGAGATCCTTGCATCGGCCCTAACTGTATATTTTTTACAGAAACAATCCTCTGATTTTTTACAGTACGATTTTCAGGTCTTGTTCGTTGCTGATGAAATTGATTTAAAATAAAGATGTGATATAAGAATAGAAAAATGTAAAGTTTAATGACATTTTTAGGTGGGAATATTTTTAAAAATAAAAAATATACAGTGTAAATAATTTTTTTAAATAATTTTATTTTCTAAAAATATTTTACATATTGTTGATTTTTTTCAAAGTAAGATAAAAATGAAAATCTACCCACCCCAACTCTGAGTTATGTCCCATGACTAACGCCCACCCACTCCGAAATTTTACTTTCTTTTGAAACAGCTTGTATTGTGCGTAATTTTGTGCATTTGACTGAATTTTTAGCGGGAATTTTGTACAGTAAACTGTAAAAGTGATGTTGTAAGATATCTATGGCTTAACCTTTGACAAGCGAGGCATACCCTACTGGGAAAAATGTATTTTACGTTATATTTTTGAAAAATAAAAAGGAAGTAATATTTTTGCAAAAAATATAAAGTCATCCTTATATTTACTATTCGAAATTCCCTGAAGGTTACCCTAGGGGAGGTTGTAAGATACGGTTTGACCTCTGATAAACTTTCCTCTATCAGAACAATTACCATGACAGTATTGAGGAATGAGAAAATACGAAGGAAACTACATCAGAAACTTTATAAGAAAAGCATTTAGGACATTGTTGAAACTATTAATATTACTTAAACATTTACTTACAAGAAGATCAAGTAATAATTCTTTACGGGGATATATTAATAAAGCACCATCAGTGTATCCGAAATATGTTGATTGTTTAGGTAAAATAAATAGTCTTTAAATTCTAAATAAAACAACAAACAAACTAAGGAAAGGCACACTAAAAAAAAAGTCACACTAAAACACGATTAAGGGGAGATCACATCGATTATCCGAAGTTTTGATTATAAAAATCCTTGTCAAAAAGTGAATTAACACTGTAACTCAAATCAAACGAATGTTATCTCACTTTCGACAATTGTTATTTTTTTAAATATTTTTTATTAGCCAATATTCAGATAACCGATTGTAAGATATCTATGGTTTGACCTTTGAACTTGTTGACAAGGGAGGACATACCCTGCTGGGGAAAATGTATTTTTCGTTTTATATTTTTGTAAAAAGGAAGGAATATTTTTCACAACATCTAAATCAATCCTTAAAATTAATTTATTTTCTTTGAAACAAATGTCTGGAACATATATTGGATTTCGAAGCGATTATTTGAAATGTTTTAATTGTTCTTGTCGATGTTCATCAAATTTGCTAATCGAATTGGGCGGAAGTGAGATTGCTTTTTTTTTACTGTTAGTTTTAAAATGTCTAAATCTTTATTTCAGGATGTAAATTAAATGTTCTTTTTTTACGTATTAAATTCAGGCTAGTATCTTTGAAATAAAAACAAAATTTCAATTCAAAGATGCCATTTGATTTATATGAAATACGATTTTCAGCTTTTTTTTTTATAGAAAGACCGTGAAGTCTAATTAGTAAAACTGTACTACCACGAAAAAAAGAATGACAACGTTTGATTTAATTTGATTTTTAAGTTACGTGATGAATTTCATTGAATTGAATTGAAATATAACCCCGTGAATAAAATAATATTTCGAATAACCCTCAACTTGAGTCATTTTCACACAGACGTGATGAGGCTGCCAATTATCCAGTTCTACAAATATATTCATGGCAACTGCTCTGACGAGCTTTTTCTTTTCCATAGTGCCCCTCTACATGCGTTTAAGCGTGCGATTAGATTGCCATCTAGGTCCCACCCTTTTACTGTAGAAATACTTAAATGCAATCGCCACTTCTACTCTCTTTTCTCGTACTTCCCGACAGTGGAACTCCCTTCCGTTTACTTGCTTCCCTGAAAAATACAATCTTCCAAAATTTAAATGCAATGTCAATAGCCATCTTCTGCTGTCTAGAACCCCATTCATCTTTTATTCTTTCTTTAATTTCCTCTTTATCTAATCTTTTCCCTCACTTTCACCCTCTGTAACCAGCTGCGTACTAGTGGCATTCACACCTTGCTTGGGGTGAAATGAATAAAAAGAAAAAAGTATCTTTCATCGCTCGATCTATCTATCTTTCTTTCTTTCTATCTATCTATCTCAGTCTGTTCATATCTATCTATCTATCTATCTATCTATCTATCTATCTATCTATCGTTTAAAGTGATAAAAATCTGTCGGATTGATAAGTAAAAATCCATTTACGTTATGAAATTACTTTGTTTATGGTAGGATTGGAAACTGAGTAGGTAAGATAAATTTCGAGGAATTTAATACGAGAACGATTTCGCTTAAAGGCACGTTTTAAAAATCTGTTTCGCTTCTTCGTGGCAGTGTCGGTTATGGCACGTCGGATCTAATGACGGTTTCTCTTTGCCCTGGGGCACGCAGGTTCGAATCCTGACGGAGAGCATTTTTTCCCTAAATGAGATTCCTTGAATATTCATTCTGGTAGACGAATATAAATTAATATACTGTTTAAGAAAAAAAAAATGAAACGTCTACTCAAATATAAGTATCCAGTTTAAATGATAAAAATTTATCTATTCATCTCATTCTGTTCCTATCTATGTCACTTTGTTTTTTCTTTGAGAGTACAGTAAGTCCCCGGGTTGCAACAGTACCGACTTACGACGATTCGTGATTACGACACAATCTCCATTAATCTGGTTTCGACTGCAAGTTGGTGAATCCCTGATAAGAAAAGACGAAAAAACACGTTTGTTTGTCTTTCTTCTCCAGATTTGCTATTACTTCCGAGTACTGCAAGAGAGAAAAGATCTTAAGCTTCGTCATCTCATCTACTGAGAGCGAATGTCATCACTGGCAATAAATATACAAGCAGCTTCAAACAATTTCATTTCATTATATATATTACGTTTCATTTCATCTACTGAGAACCATTGACATCACTGGCAATAGATATACAAGCAGCTTAAAACAGTATTTCATTATATGTATTATGTCTTATCTCATCTACTGAGAGCGAATGTCATCACTGGCAATAAATATACAAGCAGCTTCAAACAATTTCATTTCATTATATGTATTATATTCATGAACTCCCTGTATTTTTAGTCCTAATTATGTTAACATTTGTCATAAAAATGCGTTGTCATGTCCTAGATTATTACTTTACTATTGCATTAGCATAGGTGAGACGTAAATGCTTATTCACGGAAAATCTCGGGTACGTTCTGACTTACATGGAAAATCGTGTTACAGCGCATTATAGGAACAAAACTCTGTCGTAAGTCGAGGACCCTCTGTAATTTCAATTGTCTCTGTCTTTATCAAATATTGAATATTGTCAGTATAGTAGACAAGACTTTGTTGGCTTCATCCTGGCATTTTTGGAACGCTACAATTCAAATTAATTTAAACACATGCGTATAGTATAAGTGACGTAATCTAATGACATCGGGAAGGTCGTTGATGAAAATTAGAAACAACGTTCAAAGACAGAGCCCTAGGGGGGGTCACTTGCATAAATGTAAAACAATCTGGATGTGACCACTCAAGACATCTTTAATTTCGTGATTTGATAAAAATATTGAATTAAATAAAAAATACCATAAAAATACCATAACCTTTCAACTTGTGAAGACGAGCATACTAAAACAGGCAACACCGATTTCCATACAATCACCGAAGTTAAGCCAATGCCGAGCCTAGTTAGTACCTAAATGGGTGACTGCTTGGGAATACCAGGTGTTGTAAGCTTCGATGTAAATGTGGTGTAATGGATAATAGCTCCGAATTTTTACTCAGAGATCTGAGTTCCAATTCAAGTTGAGTTCGTTATATTCATTTATACGCTAATGCCCTTGTGAAAGATATGGATCCACCTCTTCTCCCCTCAGCTATGGGTTAATTAGTAAGACTTGGATCACTAAATCATTGTTATCTCAAAAAAAAAAAGATTCTTACAATCTAAAAGTATTTTATAGCTTTAAATAACTTACACAAGGTTAATAAGCCGTAAAAAACGAATCAAGCAAACTAGTATCATTTTATTATAACTGATCAGACTGAATTCTGTCCGGTCACTATGAACGATTCAACTCTCAATGAGGTTTCATACTTTGAACGACAATTGGTTCTCAAGTTCACCTCAGAGCTCAAGTGGAACTCATCTGTGATTCCTGCAAAAAGGACACTTGTACTTTGCATCAGAAAGAGAACTGGAATTTTTATGGCACATAATGAGGAAAGAGGGCTTAGGAAATTTGACACTGACAGGGCAATAAAGGCAAGAGGGCCAGAGCAAAGCAGTGCATAACCTTCCTAACAAAAAGACAAAATATACTCTGGACAGGAAATTCTGGAGAGCCATGATCGCCAACATCCAGAAGGTAAATGGCGTATAGAATGAGAAGGAGGGCGACGAGGAGGAGGAGCCTGGGTAAATGGATGGCAAACAGAATTTAGGAGAGATAAAGAACATGATTTACTAAGAGCTACAAAAAATAGGAAGTTGTGGAGAGTCATGATCATCAACGTCCTGGAGAGACACGGGCATATAAAAGAAGATAGGGAAGACTTATTTTAAATTTTTTAGCCTCTTCCCGAAAGAGCCAACATCGCAATCCTATCGCTACATTATCGATATTTCTATGGCAAATGATCAGCTGAGATCCATTCTTTAGTAGTTCCACCAGTACAGACCTTTATGTCTATGACGGATACGTCAAGCCACAGCCATGGAATCGAATATCCTTCATATCCTCTATATTCCAAATACAGTAAGAATCCCTGACACCTGGACTAAGAAGGCCTTCCGGATATGTGGAATTGGTTACAAAGTACCGATATGAGGGGTTATATTTAGATTAAAATAAAAGAACTGAAATCAGGTTTAACATTTATTTTCGATGCCTTATAGTAAACAAAATAAGCTAATGGTGAGTGAAATATAACGGAATTGATTTTAAGGAAAAAGAAATAAATTATGTAATGTTAATGAAAATTCATTAAATTAAGTATGCCACGTATGCAAAACAAATAATGTAACGAGGATTTTTTAATCGCTGTTGCATGATGATTCTTTCTCTTCTAATGTCATTCTCAAATTTTTCCGCATTTCGTTTTGCTTTTGTTCTTGTAATTTTTTAAACGAAAGAATTCTGCTTGCGTTATTGCAATCGTCATTGCTGAATGCTGGCTTTCTTTCCGTAAAACTGACAACGTTTCCAATAGCCTTTTCAATTTCAGACCAGGTTTCATCACAGTCATGCATCTTGTCGCTATCTTGTTGCAGATGTGTCTCGTTGTCATCCTTTCCTCTTATTCCCATCATCTTTTGCACGAATACAATCCATTAGGGTAAAATAAGCATAAGCAATTATCCAAAGTAAATTTCCTGGAAAAACAGAAATTTCAAATCAGTTACATATCACTTAAATAATTCAAATATATACATCAAAATCATGTCCCGATATGCGGGATTCCGGATATGAGGGATTCCGGATATGAGGGATTCCGGATATGAGGGATTCCGGATATGAGGGATTCTACTGTATAAAGAGAAAGTTTCACTTAGACAGACTTTTCACAAGAACTGCCATTTTGTGGAACAGATTTCTGTGTTTGTTTCTCTAGACATTACGATTTGAACCTCTTCATATCATAGCCGAACCTGTTTTAAAATCTTCACTTCCTGCCATTTACTCTTTCATCCATATCATAAAACTCATTCATCTTAACCATTCGAACAGTAAACTTGAGTGGCTCTCGGCTCTTGCAATGGATGGACTTTAGTAAAGAAAGAAATTGTTATTGTACGGTGCATTATCTTCTTGTGTGTTTTACTTGTCACTTTTTGGCATAATCGTAAACTGACACCCAAGGCAGGTATTCTGTTATCTGATGCCAAAATACAAAGCCAAGAAGACAGGAACAAAAGGTAAAGGGTTTTACTGACGGCGTTTTAGTTGCGTATATGTCAAGCTCATTTTTTCTTCATGGCTGGCAGCTGAGGGAATATGTATCCACCCACGTAATAATTACATTTTGTAAGAGACAGTATTTCTTTTTTTATGCCCGACCAATGATTGACAGTTCAAGATATCACCGAGTCGGCTTCTTCCAGAAATGGATTCAGACGAGCAGAGAAAAATGAAGCAGGCTGGGCAGATGAGAAACGGACAAATAAATCCCAAAAAGAGGAATGACGTAAAAAAAAAAAAATGATCTGAAGAAAAGCGCGTTTCTTGATCGAAATCGTATTTGATTTTTATACGACGTATTAAAATCTAAGTATTTTTTTTTATATAGATTAAAACACTATATTTCCCCCAAACAGTAAATCTGGATGAACGGTTTTAAAATAAACGCTTTGTCGGAGATGCGAATGGATCTTTCTGAGCATGCGTGCATGATAATCAAAATGAAGCCGACAGGTCTCATTTAAAATCAGAATCTCGTCACCATATTGAATTTTAATACTATATAGCACAATAGACTTAATATAGTTAGGGTTTTACAAGCCAGCAGTAGAAAATCATTTACATTGGTGCTAAGTTAAATATTTATCCTATATTTTTTACAGGTTATTTAAAGCCAGAAAATATTTTCACAGTGTAGAATTTTTTTCTTTTTTGAGATAGTAAAGATAGCACCCCGTTATAGATGAAGCACTCAAGCGTTATTATTTTTTTGACACCCGTATACCTTTCATCTTATTACCAGGAACCTTTCAACTTAAAATAACGATTTAAACAGTTGCAATGAAAAAAAAATGAAAATAGGAAGTGTAGGAGAAGTTATTAATCTAGGTAAATAATTACAAACCCTTAGGATTTATAAATACAAAAATACTCGTAGAAAATGAGAAACAGCAAGACATGGAAACAACAAAACAAGTACTATTTATTATCTGGTTGGTTAGAGACACGAGAGAGAATAATGCTGAGTAAATGGTATTATAATCTTTCTTGTGCGTTTTTTATTTTTATATAATGTAATGAGAGTCCAGATAATTTAGTTGGAGAAAAAAGAAGTCTGGAGTTGTCTCACCTTGAATTCTAGCTATGAGTGTTCAGATAAATATTATTTTAAGACATTTTTATGTTTATACATTTTTTTATCGATACAAATATTTAAATAAATGCTCTGTTTTTATAATTAACAGTATTTATAACATTTACCGGCCTGAATGTCCGAGAAATTTTCATAGAAAATATTCGTCCTCCAACAAGAATGGAACCTGTATCCTATACGGAACCGTCATATAGCCTGACGTGCCTTAACCGTTTCGGCCACAGAGGGGCGTTCGGTTAGCAAAGTCGATTTTACTGTTTTTAAACTTCAATCTTCCATGAATCTCTCACGTACATTCATATCTGCTCATGGCGTATCCAAATGTAAACAAATGACCTCACACATTATGAAATAGACAAAGTCCGACAATTATTTAAGACATTTTTATGTTTATACATTCTTTTTATAGATACAAATATTTAAGTAAATGCTCTGTTTCATAATAAACAGTATTAAACAACATTTACCGTATAAAAATGTCTTAAAATAATTGTCGGACTTTGTCCATTTCATAATAAATATTATTGTTGTGGTTTAAAAAGGAAAGGATCCAACATTTTTGGTCAACCCCCATGTTAATGGCTTGTCTGATAGTCTGTGTGTCACGTGTTTGTGTGGGGTAGAGGAGAGAGAGATTTGTCGGAGTTAGCTCCTTAATTCCCTAATTGTTCACTAGGGGACGCTCTCCCTACACTATAAATACTGGGCAATTTATTGCCTCGTTCTCTTTTTCACTTTGCATTTCAGCGGACACATTTAAAAATGTGATCTTTCGTAGAGATCCGCCCACTTGTGGGAAACGCTATGAAACACACATACACGTACGTACGAACATTCACCAAAATACAAACTCTTTACGTTCACACACAAACACAAATGTTAATGTCTTTGTCACTTGTAAATTTGTTGTTTAATACATATATTTGTTGACATATATATATCGGTCTTGTTTGTTTTCTTTACATCATCGGTTGGACTCAACTTGAGTCCGCCATATTCTTGTAGTTGGACATTCTAGCAGGAATAAACAGCACGTGTTCCTAATCCAACAACACTTAAACCCCCACGGTCCTCTACAGATTGATTCTCATTGCTTTAGAAAGGGGGGGGGATAGTATTAATGATATTTATAATTGTTATAATTATTTTATTACATTTACTTGTGATAGCATAATTAATTTTTATTTATTTATTTTTAATTTACACGACAGATGAAAGAAATACGATTCAATAAATTAATAATGTTTAGCAATGCTTCATTTGATAAAAAATCAATATTTCTACTCCTTATAGTATTCGTGCATAAAAACACTAAATAAAATAGCAGAGACTTTTCAGCAAAAATAAATTTGTACGGCCATATTGTATCCCCAACTGTAGCCCCCAAAATAGATCATCTTTTATTCATCAGCAGCCTTTTTAATTAAAAAGAAATATAAGTTCGAATCTTGTTGAAATATTATTTTTTATTGGGCATATCGTTAGCAAGCTTGTCTCGCTAGACCAATTACGATTGAGCAGAGTGTTCGGTTCTCACGGAGGACTCCATACTTTCGGTCTTGTGCCACTTCTAATTTACGCTTAGTAAATCGCTGTGAAATTTACTGCCCAATCGAATGATTTACGCAAGATGAACAGATAACGGCCTGAATTGTTCATATAGTCAAGGAAACAGCGAATGTGTTAATAAATTGAATTTTATTTACCAAAATATAGCGGAAGCAACCACATTTAGCAATTTGTGATGTTAACTCTATCAAAAACCAGATGGCATTATGTATCTAAGGTAGCAGCAAATGTGTCAAGAAATCTATTAGAAAAAAAACAGAACCAGAACCTTTGGAAATATGTAACTTAGTTTGACCCATGTACATATGTTATTCTTAAATCTGTCATTCTTGTCCGGTGTCTTTCCGTTTATATGTTAGAATTCCCAACTGTTAATTCCTCAGTATCTGTTTATATTTCTGAGATGAGGTATTTGTACACTATTTACATTATTCGGACTATTGTCCTCATCTTTGTCGCCATATTTATTACAACGTTTCGGCCTTTCAGTATCTGTCTATATTTCTGAGATGAAGTATTATGTACACTATTTACATTATTCGGACTATTGTCCTCATCTTTGTCGCCATATTTATTACAACGTTTCGGCCTTTCAGTATCTGTCTATATTTCTGAGATGAAGTATTATGTACACTATTTACATTATTCGGACTATTGTCTTCATCTTTGTCGCCATATTTATTACAACGTTTCGGCCTTTCAGTATCTGTCTATATTTCTGAGATGAAGTATTATGTACACTATTTACATTATTCGGACTATTGTCCGAATAATGTAAATAGTGTGCGTTAATTCCTCCTTTTAATGTCGATGTGCCGCTCGGCTATGACGTTGCATATTGCTCTACTTCACTATCAAAAGAAATCTCGTCTAGAAATTCCGGCAAAACCTTAAAACCGATACCAACGTAAAAATTCGTAACACATTAATTTAGTCTGTCATTTGAAACACAATTTACTGTGAAATATTTTTCGTACTTATTAATTTGCATATCGCTGGAAAAAAAAACTGTTCGTCATACAATTTTTTTCCAGCATGAACGACTTGTTTTCTTAAAGGTAGCAATTTTTTTCCACATCTGCTGAAAGAATCCTAACGTTAATTACGATCAAATTACTGATAACGAACGTCAGTTTTTCATTATCTCCGAGACGTTCTCTCGTTTAAATGCTTCATTTATGGTGACGTTCCATAGCGCGACAGTCCTCTTAAATTAAACCCTGGAGAAAGTTATCTTTGTGTCTTTAAATGACGATGCCAACTGCAGGACAGAATCGAATATATCGACGAAAAATGACTACTGGTTTCTTACACTTTTGTCTCTATCGAGGTACAAAAGAAATTTTCTGTAGATTGTTAAAATATTCTATCTATCTATCTATCTATCTATCTATCTATCTCAGTTTGCTCATATCTATCTATCTATCTATCTATCTATCTATCTAGCTCAGTCTGTTCATATCTATCTATCTATCTATCTCAGTTTGCTCATATCTATCTATCTATCTATCTATCTAGCTAGCTAGCTAGCTCAGTCTGTTCATATCTATATATCTATCTCTCAGTCTGTTCATATCTATCTATCTATCTATCTCTCAGTCTGTTCATATCTATCTATCTATCTCTCAGTCTGTTCATATCTATCTATCTATCTATCTATCTATCTATCTCAGTCTGTTCATATCTATCTATCTATCTATCTATCTATCTGTCTGTTCATATCTATCTATCTATCTATCTATCTATCTCAGTCTGTTCATATCTATCTATCTATCTATCTATCTATCTATCTATCTATCTATCTCAGTCTGTTCATATCTATCTATCTATCTCAGTCTGTTCATATCTATCTATCTATCTATCTATCTATCTATCTATCTATCTATCTATCTATCTTTACCATATCCTGCCAAGACGTGAGTGATCATGTCTTTAAAGCTTCCTATTTTTTTTTTTAGGTTTCTGTCAATAATAAATTCTCCTTTCTGGCCTCAGTGACAAGGTCTCAACCCGCTCGGATGGGTCACACTCCGCCAAAGCCTACGCCAAAGCCTACGCCAACACCAAAGTTGTTTTCAAAAATCAGTAGAAAAGATTCTGATCGAAACAATTGGTTTAGCCCTTCTGATCTTTCTACAAAAAGATTGACGCCCAGTTGAATCTGCGTCCAAACTGCCTATGGCCAAAGTACTGGCGGGGAAGGGATAATTGTGCATTAAATTCACGAGAAACAACGGTGTCAAGCCTTCGGCCCTCAGCACTTCTTTTCTTTAGATCCCGAATCAGCCTAATAACTTGAACTGGTAGTTCACATTCTAAGTTCACTTCTTCGGTCGGGATTCGAGGTGAACATTTCAGCACCACACACTCGTAAATTAATGTTTACTATAAGGGGCCACTTACCCGTATAGAAAGTCATCTGTCATCTAGTTCCAATTATAGCCTTCAGTAATTTACTGGTCAACGTGTTTTGCTAAGTATTAGAAAGTTGTGAGATGACACACCATATTATACTATATATGTCGTGTATATACACGGGGTGTAACAGCGAAATTGTCCAAATCGTGTAACAGCAAAATTGTCCAATTGTTAGATTAAGCTTTGAACTGTTGTATCTTAGAAATGATGAAAGATATTTTACTGGAATTCTCTGACGTTTTTTATAACACTATTGAACAATAAGAATGTATTTAGATCTAATTTGAAATAAATGATTCTGCTTCCTGTATTGATATCCTGACCCAGTTTTCTTCTCTATTGTTCCCTCTTTTTAAAACTTATTCACTATTCTCTTGATGGTTCTTGAATGGCCTTTCAAGATGGAAACCAGAGTAAGAATATTGATACCATTACTGAAGGTTTGAATGATCTTTTTCCTCTCATCATTGTTCACTTGGGAAGATATAGTGGGGCAGACACAAAATGATTTTAACCTGTTCGCTTTCTAGCTGAATAACTGAAAGGGTTTTTCAGTGATTCTTACGACAAATGGTGCCAAAATGGCTGAACATCTTATCTGAAGACCTGAAAAAAGGTAACTCAATTAGTTTAGTGGGTTTTTAGATATTAAACATTTTGTTGTGATAGACAATTATCCTATGATGTTACACGATTTGGACAATTTTATTGTTACACCCGGTATATATATATATATATATATATATATATATATATATATATATATATATATATATATATATATATATATATATATATATATATATATATATATATATATATACTTGGTTATATACAACTTGCTGGAGACGCTTAGGCCGCACCCACACGTTGGCGGCGGGTTCGTAATGGTCGTATTTCTCGTGACCTGCGTTTTCGCCTCCGCTGGGCGGGCCACGTGTTCTGAATGCGTTCTACTCGACTCAGACGTATCATCCTGCTTGGAGAACTCACCAGCGTCAAGAGGCTGCGTGGAGGCCCAAAACGACGCTTTAAGGACCATGTTGTGGTAAGAGCCAGTTATCCTCTTTACTATCCTGAATGGACTGATCCATTCATGGTAAGTAGTCGTGGTTAATTGTGTAGAAGAATATCGAATTTTAGTCATCTATAAATTTTTAAATATAAATTTTATAATCATCAAATTTTTATGGCATGTTTTGCGTTTTGTAGGTCTCCCTCGAGAGGATGTGGTATTATGGTGTATGGAGGATTGATTGGTGACGGACGAGTTTTTATGTTGAATGTGAAATTGTAAGGAGTGAATAGGTCGTGAATCAGTTTAGCTAGGTATAAGATAGTTAGTGATGATCAGCCTCAACCCCCTCTCTTTTTTCGTCCACGTGCCACAACCGTATTTTAATATACAATAAATATAAAGAATAGAATACTATAACAGTGATTTGTCTAGCTTAGTACTGAATACTGCTATCACGTCTGACTCTGTTGAGTGAAGTGTTGTGTCTTGCCAGACCCCACATCATAACAGGTCAGTTGAAAACATCTCTAACAGCATTGACCCTGAGGCCTGGGAAACAGTTGCTACAAATTGACCTTCCTGGTGTAGGACTATCCGAGGGGGTACCGAGACTTTCGAGTCCAACCGTCAACATGAAGAGGATTTGCAACATATGCTGCCAGGAGGGCCCAATTAGCCCGGCCGTGTCCGCCACCCATACTTCTCTGTGACTCCTGCTCACGACTCTTCAGGAGTAGGCTGGGCCTTCACAGTCATCTCCGTCACCGCCACCAGAGGGGGAGAAAGGGAATAGGGAGAGAGGATGACGACCTTGTAACCCGGATGCGAGCAAGGTGTCGACGACGAATACAAATTGGGTGTGTTCAGAGTGCTAAGCACGACAGATTATTTGGTCTATCCGAGAAACTGTAACTAACGTTTGCTCAGCATAGTTGCAGTATAAAACACAGATGGACTATAATGTAGGTGTTGAACAAACACAAATGAGCTTGAGCAGGCGTCTGCAACAGGGATTAGCTAGCCGACCGAGTAGACGGTCATAATCGGATACGGGTGGCCATTAGATTCTGTGTATTTAGGCAACAATTATTCTTCAAGGTAAATACAATTAAAAACTACGGACATTTTTTGTCGATTAATTTTAATGATCGACTTTTTCAAATTACGAATAATTCTTCTCGGATCAGGGGGAAACTCCATCAAAAATTGTCCGACATTTATTTCCGAAAAAAAGTACAAGAAAGGTGGTCCAAGCTTTCGACTATTTTAAGTCATCATTAGTTTAATTTTCGTTATTGGATTCACCCCCTCCTCCATCATTTCCTGATACATTTGTATCTATTTTTGTAAAAAAAATTTCAAGAAAAATAATAAAAGCAAAATTGCACATTTTTAAGATTTTTATATCATGGGATTTTCGGTAGGTTTCGTGGGAATATGAGGTATTTTGGTAAATGTCGGATTGGGTGAGGAAGGATGAATTCTTGATGTGGTTCAATTAATTGTTGGAATGAATGGGTCATGAATCAGATTAGTTAGGTGTGAGAGGGACAGTAAGACCAGCCTTTCCTCATTGTGCCACAAAATGTAATTTTAAATAAACATTAGTGTTGGCAGAGACAATTGGTGAGTTTCGTAGAAATAGTTAGTGTTATGACGCAGGCAAAGTGTGTTGTGACGTAACAGAGGTGTGACGTGTGTCTTTTTTATATACACTATATTTTAAGGTTTGGTTTGGTTTGGTTTGGTTTGTTTTACGGTATATCAACCTCAATGGGTTATTTAATGCCGACAAAATTTTTATTGCTGGTAATATTTTTTTCCTTCAAAAATGTATCGCTGGTAATATTTTTTTATTTTCAAAAATGTATAACTGGTAATATTTTTTTCCAAAAATGTATTGCTGGTAATAATTTTTTTCTTCAAAAATTTATTACTGGTAATAATTTTTTACAAAGTATTTATGGTAATAAAACGTATTTTTACACTTTCTTAGTGTTTTGACCCCTCTTTGGGGATTCACTCCTTACCCATAGCTGGAACCCTAACAGGTGCTACCACCCCGGGTCAGGGTGGACCTGGGAACATTAGCAATTAAGAGGTGGTTCCACGCTCTTCAAAAGCTCCTGTTCAGAGGCCTTGCTGTTGGACGTAGTTTGTCGTCTTACCCAGGACGCGGATGTAGTTTGTCGTCTTACCCAGGACGTAGATGCAAGATCTTTAGTTGTTATTTTTTATTTATTTAATGATGGTTGTTTTTTGTTATATGAGAATGACTTCAACGACCATAAATCGGTTTTTACTATTTGATTTTGCTCGTATTTTGATATTGCTTGTAAGTAGTCGTCTAATGTTGTTATTAACCTGATGCTGCTTATTAATGGTGTGTCTGATAGCACTGTAGTCCGATAGATGGCAGGTGGGTCTCCGTGAGTGTGTGGTTGTGGTATATCCTATGTAAGACCTTTTGTGTTTGTTATTTACAGAGAAACATCGAGTGGACAAGTATATTCATACACGAAATTGGTTTTATATAGAGGGTTGGAAATTTAGGATATATTATTTTTAAATAACCAAGTTGGTAGTTTTGAATTTTTTGCAGTAAATAATCAATCTAATGTATTTATTTTTATCGACTGGTTTTATATATTGATGTATGTCATTTTTTTTTAATGCTGCTTCGTCTGTTGTGTAATTGTGGTGCATTTGATCTTTGTATTATATTTTAATAGCATTATTGCCAAATATTATGTTTATAATTAAGGTTTTTATTATTAAAATTGTCGTTGTTTAAATTAAATTTGATTTGCATGTCGACTATATAATTAGGATATCCATTATTGATAAGTATTTGTTTTATTATATTTAATTCTTCAAGGGAAAATGAGCTTAGCTCTTTGAATTAATTACAGCAGTCTTATTTCTTTCAGGAAATTCGTATATTGGACACTCCGACGTGGTGTAATGATTACACCACGTCGGAGTGTCCAATACACTGTAATGGTTAGCAAGCTTGTCTAGCTATATCAGTTACGACTAAATAATGAGTTCGATTCTCGGTAGATGCCTAATACTTTCGGCTTTGTGCTGCATGTAAGATACACTTAGATGTAACACAAGACCGAAAGTGAGTAAGTGTTGTTCCTGGCCTGTTCCCGGCTGCACCTTTGGTTCTGATCCAATTTGAGATTCCCAACCTCCCCACTTCGTTTTGGTCACCTTTTATCTTGACTGGGTCAGCTTTTATATTTACCATGTCCGTCTATATTTTCTCCTTTTCCTACTCCCTTAGCAAGAGAGCCTCTTGATTGTGTCCAATGGGCAGAATACAACGGCCTCTCCTTTCTTGAGGGTTGGACGGGTCTTACTAACATCAGTTATGTTTAGTTTGCTTTGTGTTTATATTTAGTTTGTTATTGGGTTCATCTCCCTCCCCTCTCATTCGTCATGATTATATTTTTAAATATAATAATTTATTATCATTAAATTTTTATGGCATGCGGCGCGTTTTGTAGGTTCCCCTTGAGAGAATGCGGTATTATGGTGTATGGAGGATCGATTGGTGACGGACGAGTTTTTATGGTAAATGCGGAAATTGTAATGAATGAATGGGTCGTGAATCGGATTAGCTAGGTATAAGATAGATAGTGATGACCAGCCTCAACCCCTCCCCTTTTTCGGCCTTGTGCCACAATTATGTATTTTTACATAATAAATATCAGCTACACTTAGAAAATCACTGTGTGTGTGTGTTTGCTGAATCAGAAAGCCGTGTATTTTCCATGTGTTTGGTATTCGAGACAGGTAAAAATGAAGATTTTGAAATCTGATTTTCAAGGTTGCAAAGACTTCCTCACCTGTAACATTGTCGTAGGACCATTTCACTAAACCCTCATTTTCACCAATTTTGTCATTGCTCGACGCCAAAAAAATTTGAACATTAATCAAGTTTATTCTTTAAACAACCCATTTCGTCAGATCTCCTTCAGCAGAAAGGTTTTAAAAACAAGCCTTTATTTTGAGTGGCTTTCGAGGCTTCTATTGGATGGTAGTTCGTATTAAAAAATATGCCATATGATAATTACGCTTGCACTTCCTTTGAGAGTATATTGTTGCATGACTCACTTCTCTGTCTGCGAGGTATATGAACATCTGGGACATTTGTCCTGGAAACAATATTGGCCGACTCATGTGAGTCCGGGTAAAAATAACTAATGGAAAGCAAGGAATTTAAAACAAACGAAAATTAATATTAACGAAAGTATTTGCATGTGTACACGATTGAAATAAAAGGAAAATATATTGAAACTAGCTGTAAGAATGTGCTTGTTGTGTGTGCATGTATGTAAAACAAGCATGTGTGATAGACAGGTGTGTTTATGTGCCGGTGTGTGAGAGTTCAAAAGTCGACAGAGAACAACTACATTTGGAAGTAAGAGTTTAAAAAAAGAAAAAGAGAGAGATAATGCTTACCCTTTTATAGACTTAAAGAGCGCACCCTAACGAGCGTTTTTGGCAAATCCAAGTGGGGTAACCCACAGCATGACCAAACGAAACAAACAGAAAACAACCTTCAGTTGAAATTACCGTATTAAGTTTATTCAGCCAAGAACGATAAAAAACAACAACAACAACAACTTGTATATCGTTTCTATTTTATGAAGAAATTTAAAATAACCGTACGTGTCTTGCGATTCGACGATTTCCCTATTGTTTAAATATATTATTATATATTTTCATTGTTTATTCCTCTTGATATATATTCAAATTATTTAGATTGTCATTTCGGAGAAGCTCAAAATTAATTTTCAATGCTATCATAGAAGGAATCGAAGGGCGGTTCAAAATAATTATTGTATTCATTAAACAACCATTCAGGTTTCTTATCTGCTTTACTGTTATTCTTTGAGGAATCTTGCTTAGGGGGGATAGGGTTTACATCCCTGAATGGAAAATCCTCATCGTGACTAAGAACTTTGATCATGTCTTCCATTTCCTCATCCAGGTTAACACTCCAATCTTCGAAATTATGATTCAGATTCAGTTGTCTGAACAAATTTGCTTGATGGCTCAAATGTTCCATCTGTAGCTGATCTCTTCTCAGCCGGAGCATAGTTTCACTGCTTTCATCAATATATTCATTGGCGTCATTTTCGTTTTCAGCTCTTCGTTGTTGTTCTTCCAAATTTTCGTCATTTTTGGCTTGTTCTTCCTCCTCCTCACTTTTGAATTTCTTTTGTTCTCTTTTTTCCTCTTCTTCTTCTTTACCTTTTTCTTCTTCTTCATTTTTAACGCCTCTTTTCTCTTTTTCTAAGTAATGTTGTTTTACTATTTGGTTTGATTTTGTGGTACTTGTCTCGTTTGTACTCAAAGTCGTGATGTTATCAAAATATTCGTGTAAGTCAGTGTCATTGCTGATAAATTTCGTCTCTGTGACATTGGCGATCGGACCTAAAACGATAAATTGAATAATTATGAAAAGCAGAATGTGTTAATATTTTTTTTACCCCCCCCCCCCCAAAAAAAACAAGCAATAATTATTTTAACCCCCTCTTCGGCGTAGCTGTGTATATACGTTTTTACCAAAAGTGTCTTTTTCAGATACGGACGAATAAACCCGTCCAAAACCAACCACTGGCGTGCTTATATGCCGACCTTGAATCTTTTTATGTCCTTCTGAATTTGAAACGTTTTTCCCAAAATAATTGACGGGAAGGGGTTAACGCCTGTTTCAATGAAATGAAAAAAGTTTCGAATCTTTTCATTTGTATCCACTTCTTAAAATAACGATCAGCATTCATATTTATGATTGTTATTGCAATATTTTGTTGAAGTCGTTCAGGTCAAATGAGTATGGAGATTCCAACCCTAGTCTTCAAGATAGTTCCTTTTTCGATCTTTGTACGAGGGTCGGTTATAAAGTAGTATTCGAGGATACCTGTCATTGTCTTGTCATTCAACACCCACAGAGCCCACCTGTGGTTTATACTGCAACTATGCTGAGCAGACCTTAGTTACAGTTTCTGGGAAAGAGCGTGATCAACAATTTCAACAGGGCCATCACGCGCAATCCCTCGGTCACGATGACTTGTGACTTCATTCTAGCACAGCTATCGACGACAACCAAGGATCCCGTCGACCCAATTTCACTCACAAGGCGTGGGTCAACCAGTGGCATGGTTTTCAGGCACTTTCCAAAGATGCCGCACGCTAGGATCGACCCTTACATTCCGATAACATCAGGAAGGAGACTTCCTGGTGTTATCGGATGGAGAGATTCGAACCCGGGTCTCATTATCAGAATGCGAACGTTCTAAGCACTCGGCCAAGTGCCTATAACGTAGTACCTCTTCTTCAATGACCACATATTTAAAAATAGAAGCGCTCAAAGCTTAACAGGATGAAACCAAAAGTTACAAATCTAGTCCGCAACACAGCTTCCTTCCTTCTCAATCGTGGTACGAAGTCCGGTCATAAAGTAATGCCTGTTATTTTATATGCATGGTCAATAGCAAAAGAGACAGCTTAAAATGCTAACTACAAATCGGGGATGTCAAATTAAAGCCAGTAGATGAATTATAGCAGACGATGGAAAATCTTATTGATTCGTGTAATCTTGTAAATATAAAATTATTCTTGTAAATAAATAATAGTGTTTAATATTTTTGTTGTCAATTCTTGCGGCAAAAAAGAAAATATAGAAATCCAGTTTCATCAGTTTCGGTTTTATTTCGGCGTAGACGTGTATATACGTTCACTGTCGAAAGTGTCTTATTCAGGCATAGACGAATAATCACGCCCAAAACATAACGCTATAAAAACCGGCTATAGACGTGTTTATACGTCAATTTTGATTATTTTTATGCCCTTCCGAGCTTGAAACGAGTCTAATTTCCTAGTCTTGCTGAAACAGTCAAGAAAGTCTTCTTGCATTTGATGGACATTGCGCTATGCAAGGCTTACATCCTGTATAACAAATTAAAAAAATCGTCTGTAAATGAAACGTTTTTCCAAAAATAATTGGCGGGAAAGATCATTACTAATCGCATAATCCTTTGTGAACAACTAATCGTAGTGAAATATTTAGCAAACCTTTAAAAATGAGTTCAACATTCACCGTTAACCTCTGCTTGTAGTCTTGTACCCAAACTCTGGTAACCTTAGTAAATAACAACCACAGATTCCTCGTTCTTGCAGAGAGTGTCGCTTTATGGAAGATCGACAGTTTCACATGCAGCATACCCCCGCTTTCCAAAAAAATAGCTTGGCACCGGTGTTGTTGCAGGAATTACCGGAATGAGTTTGGGTGCAACGTGGGACTACCTTTGGAAATTCCAGATTTCATCCTCTGAGTTTATTCACGAAGCTGTTTCCAGGATTGGATAAAACTCTAGGCATCGGAATTTTGAAATAACTTTTTCTACTCTTAGCTGAACTGCCCTTTCCAGGAAAGAAAATTTGAAGAACTTATTTTGTTTTCTCAAATTGTTACATTTTTCCGTTTGGTGGGAGTAAGGGAACGTAAAAATCGCGAGGCTCGGAATAAACACTACTACTATTTAAACAAAACAAAAAATAAACAAATATGAAGAGAAATTAACTACACCCCACCCCTGAAAATGGATAAAGAAGTGAGTGAAAGCGCTTGGGACAATAGACACTACGGACAATTTCCCCCCTCCCTTACCCCCACCAAATGGAAAATGTTAGAATATTAGAAAAACTAAATATCAAATTAATCAAATTTTCCTTGTCTGTTATATTCAGTGAAACATGCTCGTCGAGATGACCTTTTGATTTTATCGACCTGGGGAGACGATCCCAGTATGCAACAACTGTGGAAAGTGCCTAAAAACTACACCACGGTCGAGTGTGTAGCGGGTCCCTAAACGACGAGGTTTCCAAATATGTTGTGGACGTGCATGTTTGCGGGTCCCGCGACAATTATTTTATTTTTGTTTAGGAAAGGTGTGGAAAGGATCATGCCATTATGCTGGAGGTCGCTATCCAAAGCAATTTATATTTGACGTAAAATAGCACATGGTATAAAATACAAGACAGAACGTAATGATTCAAAACATAACAATTGAATTTATTAGTGTTTCATGTACAAGCATATAAACTGAAAGGTTTAACAGAGTTATGTCTCTTAGATTTGGAAATATTTGTACCTGAGCTCATAAGGGTAGAATTAATTATTAAACTGTAGTTTATAAAAATGAGTATGTGTTGAATGTTTGGAATTGTATATTGTACAAGTTGTTAAGAGATCAGAAATTGTACTAGCGTGATTGTTGTAAAGTTCTTTTAGTCAAGACGGGTGTTCTTTAAGGGTCACATTTTGGCAGCGGAGATGAGACGTACGAGTGACGAAGAAGAGAGAGAGAGAGAACGAGAATTACTCGTGTTTGGTTTTTATAATCTCTTGTATCACGTGACAGGCTCAGACTTAGTTGGCGCGAAAACAGACCTGTCGCGTGTAGGTGATTTGATTGGTCGAAACTGACCAATCAATCTGACCTCTTCTCAGTTCAGCGCCTATTTGGTCGGTTTTCCTCGCTTTGGGGCGATAGAGGCGAGAGTAACATAACAGTCTGAGATTCGGGAAGCGCTGAAATTTGCCGACCGAAGCAGAGGTTTATACCCCAAGGCTTCACCAGGAGTGAGTGGGAGTAAACCATCGAATACTCCTTCTTCGACTGCAGTGTAGTATACGTCTGTTGGTCAGGCTCTTCTCAACTGATATCGTTCTTTAAGCATCAGCGTCATCAAGATCTGGACAAAAAGGAGGCGCTTTTCTTCAACGGAATTTAGTGAAAGGAGATGGCTTGCTGTGGCATATGGAAGTCTGTTTGGCGTCTGAATTTTGGTCGTCTATGTTGAATAATGGCAACTCAACACTAATAAGATAGCTTGGTGGGTCTGTTTTGTTGTTGTTTTTTTTCTTTCTAGTTTCTTCTTTTAACAGCTAGTGTATGTATTCTCATTATCCCATTCTACTTTTGTCCTTTCTTTCTTTCTACCTCCCCCGCATTTAGGCGACATGTCAGTTCTCTAGATGATGCGGGACGCTTTTTTATTTCTGGGTGAGTGCAGGGTTCGGTGAGTGTCTGGTTGAAGGATTAGTTCTTTTAGTTTTGAATCATTTTCATCTGTATCTGTCTATATTTCTGCAATGAGGTATTATGTACACTATTTACATTATTCGGACTATTGTCCTCATCTTTGTCGCCATATTTATTACAACGTTTCGGACGTTGTACGCTCCGGTCTTCATCAGAGTGGAATTAACAGGAGATAACTGACAACTGATATTCATTAAACATGGCACGTGGAACTAGAACAGTTTAACCCCAGAGAGCGAAATAAAGGGTTCAGTTCGACATTCCAACCACCTGATGAAGGCCGGGGCGTACAACGGCCGAAACATTGTAATAAATATGGCGACAAAGATGTGGACAATAGTCCGAATAATGTAAATAGTGTACATTTTCATCTGGTTAACTGATATTTCTACCACGATTTGAGCTAAGAATTTATTACTGATACTATTATTTAGTTTTGTAAATATTCATTTTTAAACTTTGTCAGTAGACATTAGAGTTAAAATATTTTTTTATGTTGCATTTATTCCCCTCTCTCGTGGATAAATTGTACATATGGGAACTATTTAGGGACTTCATAGAGAAGTTATGGTATTATTATATTGTTTTTTTAATACACAAGGCCCGGAGGTAGAGTATTACAGAAGAACAGGCGATTTAAGCGGATAGGAAAGGAAGATAGCGGTTAACCCTAGACTTGAACTAGTTAAGATTGTAGTGATCGGAGAAACATCCTCTTGGCAGTCGGTTCCACAGAACAGTGGCTTACGAGAAGAATCTGCTCGAGTGGAACTTAGTCCTTACTCATGGAATTGGTAGGGGGATGAGGGTGGATTTTTGCAATGTGAGTGGCATGGTGGGTCCTAGCCGTGAAGGTTAGAACTGGCGGAACTAAGGAATGCAGTTTGTCCGAGTGTTTCAATAGAAGTAGCGATAGTACAGTGTCAGGCTTGTCACATTCTGTCTGTGAAAGAAGGGTAGCAGGGTTGAAAATAAGGACTCGCTTTTGGACTCTACCAAGACCGGAAAGTGAGGACTGGGCAACTCCTGCTCAAACATGACAGCAATACTCCATTTTAGGACTGATCTGGCTCTTATAAAGGTACATGAGAGCACAAGGAGTCAGGTACTTACTGAAGCAGTGAACCGACCATAATTCCTGCATCTTTAGCAATGGGTCGTATCTACGAGTTCCATTGAGGTCAGGGGTGAGTTTGAGGCACAATAGTCTCTCAAGGCACAGATATTGGTGGGGAAGATAATGGCAAACCCTAGACTTGAACAGGTTAAGATTGTCGTGATCAAAGAAACATCCTCTTGGCAGTCGGTTCCCCAGAGCAGTGGTTCGTGGGAAGAAGCTGCTCGTGTGTAACTTACTTGTTGTCGCTGATGCAATACAAAGGGAATGTAGGTGGTTTGCTACAATGTAAGTGGCATGACGGTCACAGCCGTGAAGGTTAGAACTGGCGAGACCGAGGAATGTAGTTCGTCTCAGCACTTTCCATGGAAGTAGCAATAGAGCAGTGAGAGGCTTACCACATCCCGTCTGTGAGAAAGGAGTTGCAGAACAGAAAATAATTGGTCACCCACAAGGACGCGAGACTGGAAAGAGAGAACTGGGCAGCTCCTGCCCGAATATGACAGCAGTAGTCCATTTTAGGCCTGATCTGGCTCTTGTAACGGTAGAGGATAGTAGGTGCTTGCTGAAGCGGTACAGGGAGCCGACCATTATTCCTGCATCTTTAGCGATGGGTCATATGTACGAGTTCCACTTGAGGTCTGGAATGAGTTTAAGGCCCAATAGGCCCTCAAGGTATTGGGCCTCCCCTGAGAGGACATCTATTCATCGTGACTGCTGGTAGTTCGGGGTACGATCAGTGATGATGGAATGTAATTAGTTTGGCTTTCGAGGCACTGAATATAACCAGCTATTTTTCTCCCAATTGAAATCTCAGAACTAAGATCCGATGATTATGGTAACTGTAATAAAAGTGCTGATAATCTTTTGGTGTAAGGAATATTATTGAATGATTGCGTCATTGATAGGGTTAGGCTACGTTAAACGTGGGACGGGAGACGACCAGCCATTCCTCCTCCTCTCAATTTGGCCTTTTGCAATTTTTGTACGATTTAACACAATACATATTACTTTTCTTGGGTAGTTTGTAACACATTATTTATCATCTCTCAGTTGCGTCTCTGTCTTTAGGCAGAGTGCGCTCAAGGGCGGCTCCGTCAAAGAACAGTGTCGCAACTAAGGAAAATTATACTGAGATGTGCACAGCCCTGTGGAACAGCTGCCCGAAACCGCGCCCTGTACCAGAAAGAGTGATTGCACCGAGGCCAGCGCAACTGATGATTGCGAGGGGTTAAGATAATTTTTGTTCCTAGCCCGGGTTTACGCACTCGGACTCCCCACATTAAACCGATCTTGTGTCACAATCTGACCTCGTTGAGTAAATACAAATATAACTTTTCCCAATGCACATGTGCGTTGGCGACTATAGGTTTTGACGGTCGGTGACCCCGCACGCATTCTAACACTTAGACGTTGGTACGGTAAACTTTCGTTTGAAAATTGAAACATTTAAAGTATACTACCTTCTGATACGGTTTCCTGGTTTTCCATCTTTATTTCCGAAATCATTATGAACAACATCACAGCAATTGTTATCAACTTCATCTTCCTTTTGCTCTGAAAGGATGTTTCCAAACAAAAACTAATGATTAAACAAGAACAATAAAATGTGTGATGTCTCTATAAATAGTAATAAAATCCCCGCCATTATGTCTTCGTTTTATAAAGCCAACATATGTTAGCAATATGTGATTTTTAAAAAAATTATTTATGCATAACATCAACTACAAATGAATATGACACAAGAGGCCATACTTCTTCTTTCATTTGGAATTGTCATTTCTGGATTATACTCGTAACTTACAAATATGACTGAAATTCTAATATATATATATATATATATATATATATATACACTCCTGTTTGAGAATCACTGATGTACACAAATTATTTCAATGTGATCAGCGAAAGAGAGAAATGAGCAGAACTGTATTTTTACGTGAAGCAGTTTCGACCATTATTCATTTTTAATAGTATTTCTTTAATTTTAATTTTATTTGTTTTAATTTCACTGTTGTTATTTTTCTTGTTGTTGGAATAATAATAATAATAATAATAATAATAATAATATAATACTAATGATAATAATAATACTGCTGCTGGTGGTGGTCTCTCTCTTACTAAGCACGACTGTTAATCCCGGGTAATAATTCGTAAATAATGGACTATTACGTTTTGATCGCGGGGAAAGACGGAAGTTACATGTCCGAGACGCTACTTGGTTTCAGTGAAAGAAACAAAGAAAGAAGCGCCATGCCAATACCTCATAAATAATTGACTGTTCTGTTTTTATCGCGAGGTAAAAAAGAAAAGACATATAAGAGATACTGTTTGATTTCAGTTAGAAAAAGAAAGAAAACAAAATTCAGGCAGAAAAGCCGTGAAATTTTCATGGTTACTACTACTTATTATTATAAATAGTAGTAGTAGTGGGAGGAAGAGGAGTAATATTGAATTTCATATTATATAAAGTATATTAACTTAATTAATATGACTAAAAATAAAATGAAAGAAATACTAGTAAAATATATCATGGATGACAATGCAGATAGATAGATAGAAAAATAGGCATATCGTTTGTTTTTGTTTTTTTGTTTCTTGATTTTTGTTTCTCCAAAAGTATTGAATGAGAATCTTTTAATGTCTTAAATAATATTTTCGGAATATAGTTTTTACTTTTACAGAATTTTTCTGAAAACCGTTTTATTTTGTTTTCAATTCAGTCTGGAGAACAAAGCTCAATTTTCTTGAGAAAATAAAAAATGTCAACTTATGATGGAAACTATTCTGCATCTTTCTCTTAATTCTGAACACTTACCATATTTCTAAAATGTACAAATAAAAATAATTTTTTGTTTTTTAATTTTCTAAAATAAATTATTACATTTGAGCAGGATCTCATTTATTTCAGCTTCACATAACGGGGGGGTTGGGGCAGAAAATTTCAAATTAAATTCCGTTTAATAAACATACAGGACACATGAGTTTATATTTTTGTCCATAAAATAAAATATCATAAATCTGCCCCCAAATGCGGTTTCTTTTCTACTGCTTTCAATGTTTTAATCAATAAATAGAAATAAGACAACTTTGACTTTAAAAAAATATATTCAATCTGATATGACAGCTGTAACAATATAAGCAAATGCAATCTTTTTTTGTTGAAGATAGTTCAAACTAAACGCTCCTAATGCCGTCTGACAAACAGAATGTTTTGAGTTATCTAATACAATTTTGCACGAAACAAGTGTGAAGGTAAATAAAAATAGTAAAAGATGCTTTTTAGAAACTGAGCAAGATATTAAGAAAATTGAAATATTAACGAATGCAAGTGAAATCAACTACAGTTAAACTTTCACTATAAAGTATTGTTGAATACAGTCAAAAGTTTTCTTTTAATCATTTCACCCCGAGCAAGGCGATAATGCCAGTAAGACGCAAGGAGTGAAAGAGAATGAAACTTTTGTGAAGAGAAACAACAATAATAGAACAGGTATTCAGGAAGATAGAAGATGGTGATTGGCATTGCATTTAAATTTTTGAAGATTGTAGATGGCAGAAAAGCATGAAATCTGAAGGGGGTTAGTTCCACAGGCGAGAAGTATCACTAGAGGAATTATTAAAATAGAAGACACGGTTGCAACTAGCTAGTTCAACAGTGAGACCCGGTTGCCAATCTAGTAGAACACTTTAATTCATAAAGTCTAGGTACCAAGGAGGAAAGTTCATCAGAAGAATTAGCATGAAAATATTTATAGAAAAGCCAGAGAGAAGCTATATTATGGCTTAAATTCATAAAGTCTAGGTACCAAAGAGGAAAGCTCATCAGAAGAATTAGCATGAAAATATTTTTAGAAAAGCCAGAGGGAAGCTATATTAGATAGATAGATAGATAGATAAATAATATAAGTATCCATGATTTTTAGGGTATGTGGTGTGTATCATCAGTGGTAGTACCTTTGCAGCGAAGCCGACGACCATGCTTTACTTAGGTGAATTGAAATGCGGAACTGTACTGGTCCGCGGCTGACATCCAACTCTCACGCATGGCTTCAACAAGCCGCATGGGCACTGCAACGGTCACACTCCTTTGGTCAACGGCATCGACCATAAACAGAATGAGGGTAGTCGGAAGGGTTTCCCGACTCGACCGGTGAAGGAGAATGCCTCTCCCCCACCCACATGTGCCAAGCAGCCATCAGCCAGTTTCCAGCTTTGGCGTTGGAGCTGCGCCACAGAGGTCAGCAGCTTTACCAATGGGCGGCGGATGTCTGGGAGGAGAGACGGGGTAACAGGAAATAGAGGGGAGTGGTGACCACAGCGGCGGCGCAAAATGCGCTAACTGAATAAATGATGATGATGATCCATATTTTCAACTGTTTGAATGAATTCATTTTCCTCAATCTATGGGTGAAATAACAGGGCAGACTGAGTACTTTAGCCTTGATTGGGCAAGTACAACTCTGAATTCAAAACCAGCCTGAAGAGTGAGAAATTGATGGAGGCTAATCTTGTAGTAGACTCACCCATTGCAGCTACGGTTGCTGTACATTTGGTGCTCCTATAACTCTAATAAGTTATGAAATGGGTTATGATCTTGACTGGTGTACATCAAATATACAATCCTATAATAAGCAAATTCGGGCAGTGGTCTCAGAAGAATTAATGTCAGATGGACAACGGTCAGCAAAAAAATAAAAAATGTACGGGACATTTAAGGTAACTTACTGTAGCTTAACTGCCAGCGAAACTAGCTTGGCGAAGAAAGAGTTCTGTCAGACTATCTTGTAATAAACACACCCACTGCAGCTACGGCTGCAGTAATGGGGTGTCCCTACGACCCTACTACTCTCATGATCGTAAATATCAGCAGCTAGAAAGTTCAGTCTACCAGCAGGATAGTGTGGGCTTTCTAGCCTTGAGTGGCAACCAGTCTAGAAGAAGGAAAATACTATATTTAAAACAGCAGAGAAGGTAATGGGAAAACATTCTACTATCGTTTCCAATTCCAAGATTATAAAAAAAGGAATCCGACCGTCTACATTCCGAACGGAAAAAAAGCTTTGAAAAAAAAAAAAAATCTGCAGATTTTACTATCCCCTGGAGTGGGTCTTTGAATTAACCTATCGCGGATAACGAGGTTCTGTAGTTTTAAATCTAGATTCATTGCAAAGTGAATTAAAAATTGAATTACAATTGTGGCAAGATGCCGAAGGGGAAGTGGGGTGAGGCTGGTCTACACTAATTATCCTAAACCGAGGTAATCCGATTCATGACCCATTCATCCATTACAATTTTTACTCATTCACCACAAGGACCTATCCATCGCCATTCAATCCACCGTATACCACATACTCACAGCGACCCTACAAACACACCCATGTCAGAATAATTTCGTGATATAACGAATGTCTTTTTTTCTGGAAGGGTATCGTTTTTTATAAAAATATATAAAAATTTAATTACATGAAATGAGGGGAACTAGATTAACTAGATTAACCCACAAATGAAACTAAAATATAGTAAAACATTCAAATTAAATAAAATATGTTAGTAGGACACGTCCACCCCACCAAAAAAAGAAAAGAAAGAAAGACAGGAACGGCCGCTGTATTCTACCAACAAAGCAGAATCAAGAAGCTCACTCACTAGAGTAGAGAGGGAAGGACGAAATAAATTATGGAGTAGGGTAAATATTAATGGCTGATCTAATCGAGATGAAATGGGGACAAAAACAAACTGGGGAGGTTGGGAACCTTGACATGGAGCATAACAAAAGAAAATGCCGAGAGCAAACTGGAAACAACAATTAGTCAAATTAACTAGGTAAACAAAGGGAATCTATCTTAACGAGGGTTTCGTCAGGAGACCGACTCGTTGGGTTAAAAGTTATCGTAGTTTTAAATGGACGGAAAATGTCTCTTACAGAAATGACTTATCAGTGTTATTTGTCCGCTGGGCTCAATACAAAAAGACGTCCGTCCAGAAGAGATTGCTGAATAGAATCGTTTTCTTTGTTTTTAATGACATCATAAAACGCGTTATAATGGAAATCGAGTCGATTATATTGAGAAGGGGTAAACAGGTTGTACTGTGAATTTCCCATTGAAAATCATTTGCTATCTTTCTTATCCACCACTGTGGAAAGAATAAAATATCTTCACTTGATATATTATTCCGGCCCATACGCACACCAGAAGAGTCTATTGCAAGCGAAGTTTTCCCAAGGGCATATTTGGTTAGCTTCGTTGGTCACTATGGATATGCGAAAATTTGAATAATTCCAGACAATCGTGATTCGATGACTTGACGCACATTAACAATGACTAGAGACCCATAAACTTGTTAGGTTCCTTTTAAAAGCAGTTCGTCATACAAAATGATGAGGTAATAATATTATCAATTTTATTAATTACACATTTTAATTTGTATTTGCAATACAATTACTGTAATTAATAATTGTTGCCATTGTCATTTTAGCAAGCAGTTTGAATTACACTATATCGGCTCTTCTTTCATTTTCGTGTCGGAAAAAAATTTACCCAGAAAACAAATGAAAAGCACCCAGAACGCCTTAATGCAAATATATCCTGAACGTATAAGAATAAAATTTTACGAAATCAATAGATGTATGCTTTACTTCTTTACATTAAAAAAGAAATTTCTTCTGTAAAATTAGGTACCTCCATCGAAAAACAGCATAGCATGATGAAAAAAAGGCCCCAAACAATAAAAAAACAAAGTTTTATCGTCAAAATGTTTGTCATTATTAATATTTACGATTAGTGTTTTTGCGCTTTTTTCCGGTGAAAAACACGTTAATTTGGAAATTCTTGTAAAAGTCAAATAATTGTCGGATTTTAATGAAAATTTCAGAACTTATTCACAAATGAATAGAATTTATTTTTAGAAAATCTTGGTAAAAATTATTTTTTTAAAAAGAATATTTTTTGTAGATTAAAATTTAGCCCTTCTTTAGGCCGCGGCACTTGTCCGAACGGAAAAATGAAGAGGGGACCTGTTCGTAATATCGATACAGTACAAAATCAATCCATGACTTTTATAGAGTTATCGGAAATTAGCTGGTTGTTTACAAATGTCAAGTTTGAAACTGTCATTGATATTTGCGTAAAAAAACAAACGTTTTTTCTTTTAAATAAAAAAGAAACGGATATATACATTTTGTGTGTTTCACTTGTTGCCTTTTGACAGGACATAGCACCTGGAAGCCACTCCTCCAAGGGTTACGCCGAAATCATCGGCAGTAGGATATTGGAGGTCGGCAGTAGCAGAATTTAACAGACTAAATTTCTGGTATTGAACTGCAATGATGTCATACTGCACAATGGATGGCACCTATCGTATTTGCCAGTCTATTGGACACGGATTGTTTTTATTACCGTATTGCGTCCAATACAACAGTATCATGTATGAGAGGGACATGAAGACCGTGAAAAAAAGTGGGGTTCACCAGGAATCAGTGCACACATAGATCTTAACTCTGAAACTAGGACCCCTGAAAGTAATCAAACATGAGATCAATAAAAAATATTCCTGAAAAATTCACCCAATAAAAAGAAATTTATGAAATTGCACGATATTTTGCGAATAGTTTGGTAGAAATACCAGATTTTACAAAAATAATTGCTCTGATTGGTATATTACTGTTTGCTTTGTGTGTGTGTTGTTGATATATAGGTATTAGAATTTGGTTTTCTGCATATGTGTTATGGGACTTCATTTACCAACAAGTAGCATATTTCGGGTGGGAATGCCTATTACCGTATGCAACAGTGTTCACTGATACCAGAAGATTTCTTTGTAGCTATTATGAATTTATTTATGCGTAGATGTTGCTCCCTGAATAACAACTAAAACAATTTTCAATAAAGGAATAAAATGAAATGTACTAAAATTCTTCTTTTCTAAAAAATATCCTGGTAATTAAACCTTACCTCACTTCTATTTAAAAAAAAGTACCTACCTCACTTCTATTTTTAAAAAAAGTACCTACCTTACTTCTATTAAAAAAAAGTACCTACCTTACTTCTATTTAAAAAAAAGTACCTACCTCACTTCTATTTTTAAAAAGTACCTACCTCACTTCTATTTAAAAAAAAGTACTTACCTCACTTCTATTTAAAAAAAAAAGTACTTACCTCACTTCAATTTTTTTAAAAAGTACCAGTAGTATAATTTATACTAATACAGTGTTTCTTCATGGTTAGTGAGAATGTTAGGTAAAGGTAAGGTTATAATTTTGATCTTTTGGTCGCGATGTGTGCTTTTATTCCTAAATATTCCATGCCAAAATCTGGTTGCGTCCAATAAGCAGGCAAATACGGTAATTATTCTGAGTCAGATTGAAAATAAGGGAACCCGTAGAACAGTGGCTTGGGTCTCCGAGTATAAATGCTCAGTCGGAATCATAGTCATTGTAAACTCGACGAAACTTTCGTTGGCTGCATAGTATGTGCTTCCCCAGAAAAGCTTACTATTTTGAATTCAGAGTCCTCCTTCTCCTAGACTGGTTGCCAACTAAGGCTGAAGAATTCGATCTACCCTAATATTTAACCCACAGCTAGGAAGATGCACACCTTAACCAAGGATATTTACGTGGAATCGAGGGCAACGAACCTGACTGGTATTCGAACTCAGCTTGCTGAACTAGTATCCATTACTCCAAAAGCACCTGCATAGGTTACGGTGAAGACATCTAGAGCAGGGTGCCGAATGTGGTCAATGACAGAAGCTTAGAAAGACCCAGTTTGTGGCATTGAACTGCAATTGGGTGATATAAAAGATTCTTCATACTGGACAATGGATGATACCTAATTAATCCGAGACAATGGATGATACCTAATTAATCCGAGACAATGGATGAGGCCTAATTAATCCGAGACAATGGATGATACCTAAGTAATACATATGAATGAGGCCTAATTAATCCGAGATATATGGATGAGGCCTAATTAATACGAGACATATGAATAAGGCCTAATTAATCCGAGACAATGAATGAGGCCTAATTAATCCCAGATATATGAATGAGGCCTAATTAATCCGAGACAATGGATGAGGCCTAATTAATCCGAGACAATGGATGATTCCTAATTAATACGAGACATATGAATGAGGCCTAATTAATCCAAGACAATGGATGAGGCCTAATTAATACGAGACAATGAATGAGACCTAATTAATCCCAGATATATCAATGAGGCCTAATTAATCCGAGACAATGGATGAGGCCTAATTAAGCCGAGACAATGGATGGGGCCTAATTAATACGAGACATATGAATGAGGCCTAATTAATCCAAGACAATGGATGAGGCCTAATTAATCCGAGACAATGGATGGGGCCTAATTAATCCGAGACAATGAATGAGGCCTAATTAATCCCAGATATATGAATGAGGCCTAATTAATTCGAGACAATGGATGAGGCCTAATTAATCCGAGACAATGGATGGGGCCTAATTAATACGAGACATATGAATGAGGCCTAATTAATCCGAGACAATGGATGAGGCCTAATTAATCCGAGACAATGGATGGGGCCTAATTAATACGAGACATATGAATGAGGCCTAATTAATCCGAGACAATGGATGAGACCTAATTAATACGAGACATATGAATGAGGCCTAATTAATCCAAGACAATGGATGAGGCCTAATTAATACGAGACATATGAATGAGGCCTAATTAATCCGAGACAATGGATGAGGCCTAATTAATACGAGACATATGAATAAGGCCTAATTAATCCGAGACAATGGATGAGGCCTAATTAATCCGAGACAATGGATGAGGCCTAATTAATACGAGACATATGAATGAGGCCTAATTAATCCGAGACAATGGATGAGGCCTAATTAATCCGAGACAATGAATGAGGCCTAATTAATCCCAGATATATGAATGAGGCCTAATTAATCCGAGACAATGGATGAGGCCTAATTAATCCGAGACAATGTATCAGGCCTAATTAATACGAGACATATGAATGAGGCCTAATTAATCCAAGTCAATGGATGAGGCCTAATTAATACGAGGCATATGAATAAGGCCTAATTAATCCGAGACAATGAATTAGGCCTAATTAATCCCAGATATATGAATGAGGCCTAATTAATCCGAGACAATGGATGAGGCCTAATTAATCCGAGACAATGGATGGGGCCTAATTAATCCGAGACAATGAATGAGGCCTAATTAATCCCAGATATATGAATGAGGCCTAATTAATCCGAGACAATGGATGAGGCCTAATTAATCCGAGACAATGGATGGGGCCTAATTAATACGAGACATATGAATGAGGCCTAATTAATCCGAGACAATGGATGAGGCCTAATTAATCCGAGACAATGGATGGGGCCTAATTAATACGAGACATATGAATGAGGCCTAATTAATCCAAGACAATGGATGAGGCCTAATTAATCCGAGACAATGGATGAGGCCTAATTAATCCGAGACAATGGATGGGGCCTAATTAATACGAGACATATGAATGAGGCCTAATTAATCCAAGACAATGGATGAGGCCTAATTAATCCGAGACAATGGATGGGGCCTAATTAATACGAGACATATGAATGAGGCCTAATTAATCCGAGACAATGGATGAGGCATAATTAATCCGAGACAATGGATGGGGCCTAATTAATACGAGACATATGAATGAGGCCTAATTAATCCGAGACAATGGATGAGGCCTAATTAATCCGAGACAATGGATGAGGCCTAATTAATCCGAGACAATGGATGAGGCATAATTAATCCGAGACAATGGATGGGGCCTAATTAATACGAGACATATGAATGAGGCCTAATTAATCCGAGACAATGGATGAGGCCTAATTAATCCGAGACAATGGATGAGGCCTAATTAATACGAGACATATGAATGAGGCCTAATTAATCCGAGACAATGGATGAGGCCTAATTAATCCGAGACAATGGATGAGGCCTAATTAATACGAGACATATGAATGAGGCCTAATTAATCCGAGACAATGGATGAGACCTAATTAATACGAGACATATGAATGAGGCCTAATTAATCCAAGACAATGGATGAGGCCTAATTAATCCGAGACAATGGATGATTCCTAATTAATACGAGACATATGAATGAGGCCTAATTAATCCGAGACAATGGATGAGGCCTAATTAATACGAGACATATGAATGAGGCCTAATTAATCCGAGACAATGGATGAGGCCTAATTAATCCGAGACCATGGATGATTCCTAATTAATACGAGACATATGAATGAGGCCTAATTAATCCAAGACAATGGATGAGGCCTAATTAATACGAGACATATGAATGAGGCCTAATTAATCCGAGACAATGGATGAGGCCTAATTAATCCGAGACAATGGATGGGGCCTAATTAATACGAGACATATGAATGAGGCCTAATTAATCCGAGACAGATGGTAACTGTGGGAACACAAAATAGCACCTGGTGTCCCCAAGAAGCGCGACCGACAACCTAATGATGACACAGGATGGGGACGTCCTTTGATTTTTAAGAAAATATTTTAAAGGAGCAATTGTTTGGCGAAGTAGATTTTTTCATTTTTTACTAAATTTTTTTTATCATTAAAGAAAATGCATACGCCCGCGTGTCTAAATTCCTACCATGTTTCTAGTCAAAGGAGAAAAAAGGAATATGGAAATATCACAAACCGTAAGCAGATTTTCAAAACCCGACATGTGTAAAAAGAGAGAGAGAGAGAGAGAGAGAGAGAGAGAGAGAGAGAGAGAAAGAGAGAGAGAGCGAGGGAATCTATGTGCAGATAACTCTGTAAAATTCGGTGATCCATTTGACACTATCAATGTTATAAACAGGATCCCCTTCTAAATCGATAAAAACTTCAATATTTTTCGATTATTCGATCGCAGTTTTAGGGAGGTTTGTTTGATTTCTTTGTCCAATGGCATACCAACCCCTTATGATTCATTTAATGCCGAAATTTAATTTTCTTGGCAGCTTTGAAGCAATAAAAATGCACGTTATTCTGCTTTCACAATTGAATACATGGTAGATAATACTCAGCTTTATTTGCCTATACATGTTTGTGTAGAGACAATTACTAGAAGCCGTAAAATGTGTATTTTATGTTGTAGTTGTGTTGAAACTATATTTTGGAATTTACTTTAAGAAATTGTAGGCTATTATATGGATTAATGTCATGAAAGAATTCTTTCATATTGGTTGTTTGCTTGATTGATTTTGTTTAGCAGCATATCAACACCTCTATGAGTTATTTAATGCCAAAATCTAAATATTTTGAACGCATTTGTATGCCTTCAACTACAGATAAAATGTGTTGTCGGTCATTTTATTATAAAAATGTATTGCTGGTCATTTTTACGATAAAAATGTAATTTTATACTTTCATAGTGTGTAGCTTTTATTTGGGGCTTTTCACTATTTGTCCATTGCTGAGACCCTAAGAGCTGATACTAGTCAGGGTGGACCTGGAAACAACAGTAATTAAGAGGGGGTTCCACGTTCCTCAAAACTTCTAATCTCTCAATCAGAGGCCTTGCTGCCGGATGTCATTTATCGTCAAACTCAAGAATGACTTGTGGAAGGTCTAAAGAAGGCTAATCTGTAAAACGGTGTAGAACCTTCTTGACATGTTTGTAATATTGCCTGTTATTGGGTAGAAAATAAAGTTTGGTTTGTATGTTGGTATGTAATTGTGTTGGAAATAGAGTTTATTCCTTATAAGCATTTAAAAAACGAAGCATGCTGATTTAGAAAACTTTCGTTCCAGAATTAGTCCACGTCCTTAAAAAGATTATGCTCATCATCGTCATGTGAGGGCCTATTGTAATGATCATCATCATCTTCACATACATACTTACACAAATGCAAATTATACAACAACAAGCATTCATTGGATAATAAATCAACACTGCTGTCTAATGCGACAATTTATAAATCGCAGCTATGCGACAATTTTATAATCGCCATATTTTCATGTAGTCGATTTCGTGAACTTTTGGGAGAACCAGATCCCAGAAGCTTTCGTGAGTCTCCCCAAAGCTCGCTCGCTGATTGGTCAATGCCAGCCAATCAGATTGTCTGCATGTAAAGAGTGATTTTTCCCGCGCTGCGTTTCGGAGCCGATGATCACTTATATAAGCAAAGAATATTCTTAGTTAAGTAGTGAGATCTCAGCTGCCACACGAATCCACGACAGTTGAAACCATGCGCCAATCTTCTCACTCACACCACCACTCACATGATGAATATTCCCTATACTCACATAATCTTTTTCCTTACACAGCAAAACTGTTGAAAACATTTATTACCAGAAACTATCACAACCTTATTTCTTACAGTGAACTTTGGAAGAATTGATAGTTAAAGAGAGACAACTCTTGTTTTACTCAATGCATGCTTTTCTTTCACATCCTCGTTTGTACATCTTGTTAAATACAAATTTTATGTGTAATGATGTCTTTGGCTTATCCTCTTTCTCTTCACGTCAGTTTGGTTTCCTAATCTAAGTTAAATTAATGTGGTGAAGTTCGCTACACTATATTAGTGAAAATTGGAAGATCAGATGGATTTAGGTGAAGCGCTTACACTAAACGCTGTCGACCGCATTGATCAAAATTCATCACACTGAACATTCGAAATCATTTCTACGAAAAAGATATGTTCTGCGTTTTCAGCACCGTGTGGACCAGACAATAGTCCAAATCCGTCATTTATTTTGGGGCCTCGTCATAAATGTTTAATTCTCAGTTCCTGATCTTGAGCTTTGTATTTTTTCAATTTTCTTCACTTGGTTTTGATTCCTCATATCAAAATTACCAGCAGGACATAATGGGTCTTATAGCCTTGGCTGGCAACCGGTCTAGAGAGAAGACTACTCGAAATTCAAAATCTGAGGAGGATCGTTTGGGGTACGAACCAAGAGCAGCCCACACCATATTCAGTGGTCTTAGGTTGTCGGTCAAGAGCTTGGAGAGGAGATGGGCACCGCCAAGCTATCTGAAAACCAGCTGAAGACTCAAAGCAACATCATGCTAGATCGATAGAGCAACCTGGAGAAGATTATCTGTTTCTTCTGCCCTCAGACCCCCTCGACAATTGAAGCATTCAAGAGTTTAAAAAAATAATTTAAATCCTTTAAAAATGTATTCTCTTATCTAAAACGGCCTGTGGTTTGGGCACATACATGGTCGAACGCGAGTCATTTGAACAATTCCTAATGTATCACTGTTCTTACCCTATCATGTCGGCTTCTATATTTCTATCGAATTATCATTTTCCATTCACTTTTGATGCGTTTCATTGTCGATTTTTTTCCACAAAAGTCTTTATTTAATTAATGTGTGTACATTAATTTGTGACACAGGGCCGAACAGGAAGAGGGAAAAGGCTGGACAACGCTGTCTATCATACACATAGCTAATCCGACTCACAACCCATTTACTCTAACCCTGACCCTCAATCACCACAAGATCCCATCCTTCTCCATGTACCACCATGTCATACCTTCGCAGGGATCTTAATAAAACGCCCATGATTTAAAAAATTTCTTCACATGTAAATATATTTTTCTGGATTTAAAAAAAATATTTGTAAATGAAATGACGTGGGAAGGGCGAACTCACTAATCAAAGTGAATGAATCAAAACATTAAAAAAGACATCAAAACTGTGTTAGTATGGTCCATCCAACCCAGAAAAAGAAGAAAGGGCGCTGTATTCTGCCGACAAGCAGAATCAACAAGTTCACAAACTAGGTGCGAGGAAGGGACAAATCAATTTGGAAATGGGGAAATATATAGGGCTGATCCAATTAAAATAAAAAAAATACACTCCGCCTCGTTGTGAATTTAGGAGACTTAAATCAGGATTGGCCAGAATGACGCGAACCAGGCTCACAACTCGCACCGACCTTTTGGTGAAATCTGCCGAAGGCAAACGCTTTCTCTCCGTTCTGATTTTTAGCCCGAGCTGATGCCCAATTAACCCACATCTAGATCCCGAGGAGAATAGTGTTCATTTCGTAAGATTCCCTCCATTTCAGTCACCGACACAACCATTCTTGCCATAGCTAGCAATGAGAGAAACATTAATCGTTTCACTCCGGACAACTGGGAGCGACACATTATCGTACACGTACACATGTTCTGATCAAAATGAGTCATCAACTCACCGACATGATTCCAAAACGGGTGCACCAGCAGACAGTGGAAGAAGGCGTGTTCAGATGTTTTCTCTTAGCCACGATTACCCCGGTGACAGTAGGGCATTTCTACCAAGCTCGCCTTGAAATTCATGTCACCAAGAGGCAGTGCATTTCGGGCCAATTGCCATGTAAGCGAAAACTCAGGGTTTTCTCCTCAAAAGTGGCACTTTGTTTATCTGTGATTTATCTATTTTTATACACATTTTCTTATATATTGCACACACACGTCTTATGACATGCTGCCTATTGCTTCTGATGCGTCCTTTCAACAAACACATGAACAAAAAAAGAAGTCTACAAAACATACATTATTTACATTATTCGGACTATTGTCCTCATCTTTGTCGCCATATTTATTACAACGTTTCGGCCGTTGTACGCTCCGGCCTTCTTCAGGTGGTTGGACTGTCGAACTGAACCCTTTATTTCGCTCACTGGGGTAGACTGTTATAGTTCCACGTGCCATGTTTAATGGATGTCAGTTATCAGTTCTTGAGGACACATGGAACAGTGAATAAAGGCGTTGGTTAGATCCAGTGATAGGACACAAAGAGTCTGAGTTCAATACCCGGTTAAGGCAATGAAGAACTTTCAGAGGGAAAAATTAACAGGAGATAACTGATAACTGACATCCATTAAACATGGCACGTGGAACTAGAACAGTCTACCCCAGTGTGCGAAATAAAGGGTTCAGCTCGACATTCCAACCACCTGAAGAAGGCCGGAGCGTACAACGGCCGAAACGTTGTGATAAATATGGCGACAAAGATGAGAGCAATAGCCCGAATAATGTAAATAGTGTACATAATACCTCATCTCAGAAATATAGACAGATACTGAAAGGCCGAAACGTTGTGATAAATATGGCGACAAAGATGAGAGCAATAGTCCGAATAATGTAAATAGTGTACATAATACCTCATCTCAGAAATATAGACAGATACATGTATTGTAAGCTTTGATGTAAATATGGTGTAATGGATAATGGCTCCGAATTTTTAGTCAGAGATCTGAGTTCCAATTCAAATTGAGTTCGTTATATTCATCTATACGCTAATGCCCTTGTGAAAGATATGGATCCACCTCTTCTCCCCTCAGCTATGAATAATGTAAATAATGTACATAATACCTCATCTCAGAAATATAGACAGATATCTACAAAACATACAAATCACATATTGATGTCATTTTATATACCAAGTTTTATTTTATTTTTTTAAATATTTTTACAAAACAATTTCTTTTGGTAACTCTACCAAAAACATAGATAGCATTATATAAGGGTTCGGGGGCACCTTGAGGCGTGTAATGCTTAGCAAGCTTGTCTTGCTAGAACAGTTACGACTGAGTAGTGAGTTCAATCCTCACTGGGTACCCCTAATTACGGCCTTGTGCAACATCTAAGCTACGCTTGGAAAATCACTATATAAGGGTCCGATTTTCCATGATAGCAGTGAATATCTGTCTATATCTCTTAGATTAGGTATTATGATTACTATTTACATTATTCGGACCGTTATCCTCATCTTCATTGCCATATTCACAATGTTTCGGCCGTTGTACGCTCCGGCCTTCTTGTGACTAGACCCAAAGAGTTGTTAGTTCAATACCAGACTACAGCAGTGGTGAACTAAAAACAAACTTTTAGAGTTGAATTAAATGGAAAATTACTGAGACATCCATCCGGAAGAAGTATGGCACGTGGAATTAGAACAATCTACCCCGGTGGACGAAAGAAAGGGTTCGGTTCAAAATTCCAATCAGCTGAAGAAGGTCGGAGTGTACAACGGCTGAAACGTTGCGAATATGGCAATGAAGATGAGGATAACAGTCCGAATAATGTAAGTAAATAGCATTGAATCTTTATAAATGTTATTTTATTTGATGCATATCTTGTCATATGTAGCAATTTCTAATACTAACTCTAGGAAAAAATCATAGATGACATTATGTAAGGGTTCAAATCTCTAAGGTAACAGTGAATGTGTAAATAAATTGTATTTTCCCAAAATAAAGCATTCTCTTCGCATTGCTTATGCTGCGTTCTGTGTCGCCTCTGGTCCCAGCCCTTTGTACCTCAACGCCACTTCATAGATTCTATCAACGAATGACGTTTTCTTTTTCTTATTCGTTTCATTATACGAAAGGGACAGGCGTGGTAGCATCGATTCTAGGAGGTAGCGGGAGGAAGAACTTCAGAGGAATGCATGCCCACTCATTGGCGTAGCATTTGACCACGTACAGCCTGGGTGTAGAAAGCGTATCGACACTTCAAAATTCCTGTGACCCTCTGTCGACTTTGTGCTGTTTTGGATTTATATCCAAAACATAGACAAATCAATCCATCACTGTCAGACGCCCACGAGGTATTCTGACCAATCGCTGGCAATCTAAGCCCAGCCTCAGCATTCTGTAACATTTTGGCAAGGAGTACGTTTTACTCAGACAGCTTTTTCCCCAGAACTATTACTTTGTCGAACAAACTCTCAAGTAGGTGCTTCTCCAGCCTCTATAATCTTAATCTCTTATCCTCGTAATATGCACTTTTTACTTCCTCCTTTCTTCTCCTTTGTGGCCTTACAACAATCTCGCTCAATAAAACTCTACTTTGGATGGCTCCTGGGCCTTTTATTGGGTGAAAAAAATGTGTTATATAGCAATTTCTAATGGTAACCAACAAAACCACACATGACATTATGTAAGAGTTCAAATATCCTAGGTGGCAGTGAATGTGTTAATTTAAATTTATTTACCAATATAAAGTATAAATAGTCTTACACAGCAATTTTTAATGGTATCTCTAACAAAATCATAGATGACATTACTAATGGATTCAAATATCCAAGGTAACAGTCAATGTGTCAATAAATTTAATATTTACTAAAATAAATCCGAAATAGAAATTTTTAATGGCTCTTCAATAAAAAAAAAATAGGCGATATTTTTTAAGGGTTCAAAAGTCCATAGTAGCAGTAAACATGTTAATAGATTTAATTTTATTTACTAAAATGAAGCATAAGTAGCCTTATATAGCAATTTCCAATATCAACCCTAACAAAAACAGAACATGAATTATATATATGCAAATATCCGAAGTAGCAGTGAATCTGTTAATATAATTGTTCCCGGTGCACTCGTTTTGAACTGCTGCTGTTGCTACTGCTAAATCCGATGCCATGAAGGCATTAAACCCACGAGAGACACCTTGTCCTTCCAGTTCTCACGGTCTTGGCAGGGCATTGGAACATCCTCAAGCGCCAGATTGATCTGTTAGAGGTGCCTAGCGGAATGATGTCCTTTCAGTGGCAGCGCTGTCTGACCCCACGAGGTCGTCTCCAGTCTGCAGATGGCAACTCGAATTGATAGATGACTCCGGTACGGTGGTCATCAGGTCCTCGCAGGACGTGACCGAGCCATTCAACACGGCGCAGAGCGATAGCGCGGAGGATGATCGGCTAGCCGGTCCTTCGGCAGTGCTCCTCATTGGTCCAGTGCAACCCATTGATAGTCATGAGAGCGCGGGACTCGAAGCCAAGGACGCGGGAGGCGAGGGATACATTTTGGCGTCGTATAGTAGCACAGAGAGAACGGCGTTGTAAAATTGTAATTTGATGGATCGGGAGATTGAACTTCTGAACAGCAAGGTTAAAATGTTTTCATTTTTAGGTGTTTTCTGCGAAACCTAGTATATGATTTTACGTCATTAATTTTTTATTTTTCTTCTGCCTTTTACAAAATCCTCAACGTATTTTTGTTTCTTCTTCTTCTTCTTCTTCTTCTTCTTCTTCTTCTTCTTCTTCTTCTTCTTCTTCTTCTTCTTCTCCTCCTCCTCCTCCTTGTTGTTGTTGTTCTTCTTCTTCTTAAACCTCCTGCTCCTCCTCCTCCTTCTTCTTCTTCTTCTTCTTCTTCTGTAAATTGTGTTCAGCATAGGGATAGGTGGGCCACTGGGGAGGTGTTTGTAGAGGCTCAATTATGCTGACTTGAAAACATTTGGGAGACACTACTCAAAAAGTGTTATACGGCCGCCTGTCGGGTGGAAATGCGTAAACAGAAAAATAACCATCACATTCTCCCCCGTCTCCACCTTCCCTCTCACCTTCCCACGATAATGAGAATCTGGAGAGAAGAGAAGAACACCAATCATAATTTTCTTTCTTCTGCTGATTCGGCAACTTCTTCGGGGATTCTACCCCGGCCAAAAGGGACAAGAATGCAACTGGTATCAATAATAAAACTCCGCTTGCTGATATATTATGGCCAATTAATACAGAGGGCAGCATATTTTTACTACGGTTCCCAGTTTCTCTCTCTCTCTCTCTAGCACTCTCTCTAGCTCTCTCTCTCTCTCTCTAGCTCTCTCTCTAGCTCTCTCTCTCTCTAGCTCTCTCTCTCTCTCTCTCTCTCTCTCTCTCATATATATATATTAGTTTTATTATAATAAAAACATGTTGAAATCGCTACACAATTTGAAACCTATTTCCCGAAAGATAAAGAGGAGGAAACATAAAAGGTCAAAATTAAAAATAGAACTTTATGTTTCCTCCCCTTTATCTTTCGGAAAAAAGGTAACAATTTGTTTTTAAATTTTCTTAAAAATTACCATCGCCTGAAGAAGTACAATCAAAGTATTGAAACACGAAAGCTTTTGTGTAGTGATTTCAAAATGTTTTTGTTCTAATCTCTTATAATAAAAATAATAATATATTTCTATACTTTGTTCAATAATTCGGAAAAAAAAAACGGAAAAAAAATAGCATAGTACAATGAAAAAAAGGCCCCAAGTTTAACGAGAGCAAAGTTTTTTCGTGAAAAATTTATGTTATTAATAATAAGAAAAACCAAAGTATCTTTTTAATTATTTTTAAAAAATTTTTATTCTTTTCTAGCACGTTTGAAATTTTGGTTGAAAATCTGTTTTTTTTTCCTAGGCCAGAGATCGCATAATATTTAGCATTAGTTTTTTTTTCGCGCTTTTTTCAGTTGAAAAACACATTAATTTTGAAATTTTTGCAAAAATCAAATAATTGTCGAATTTTAAGGAAACTTTCAGAACTTATTAAAAAATGAATAAAATTATTTTAAAAATGTTAGTTTTTTAGAAAATCATGGTAAATTTTCTTTTACATCTGTTACCCCCCCCCCACCTTACTTAATTTTATAAAAACTCGAATTTGTGCACCTCTGTTATTTTTTAAAATTAAATGCAGAAGACTTTGAAGAATATAAATCATTAATTTTTTGTAAATCGACGAGCGTTTCTACCCAAAGTTTAGCTCTGAATTGTAAAATACAAAACCCAACAATAGTTATGAACCCAATAATAGTTACGATATTATTTAATTAGAAAAAAACTTTTAATGACTTTTATGAATAATAATGAATTTTTACAAGAATTGTTTTCTTTTTTTGTTTTCAAATTTAAATGCTATATGTGATAAAGTTGTTAAAATTTTATAATTAAGTTTGAATATGTGCATATCTGGAAATGTTCTTATTAAAAGATCTATTTGTACAGGTCATAAATTTGAAAGCTTATTACAATCTGCGAAGCGTTTCTATTTTTACAATAATTTTTTAATATACCAAAAAACGTATTAAAAATGTTTACGGCAAAACTACGGAGGCACAATTCAGAAATAATGCCCCGTGTTTTAAGAGTTGTTTCTCCTGATAGCATCGATCCGGCCTCATAAATTGCGTTGATTTCGTATCAAATTCTCTGAATGACCGACCATCGCGTTTTCAAAATTTTTAATTTTCTTTTTTTTTTTATACATATTTCACTAAATATTTTCTTTTCATTTTTTAAATATAATCAATTTTTTCTTTTTCAATGAGAAATATACTGCAATTATTATTTGGTTCGTTTTTAGGGACGGAAACAGTGCAGGCTTTGGACATATCTTCGTTAAAAAAGTACCTAAAAAATCAATAAAATATTAGAATTTTGAAAGCATTTAATTTTTAAGCATTACTTTATAGGTAAATAAGCTGGTTCACTTAAAATTCGAAAATACTGTCACTTCTGTCCTTCCGTCCGATAAATTGTCCTGACGTTAGCTGTCGATACATTGGCGTAAACGTCAATTCACACCTCCAAAACCAACATCACGGTTAGACACGCTTCTCTTATATTCAACTAAATTTTTTCTGCCAAACATACATTAAGTATACTTTAAATTTACTAATTTTTATAAAATAACTTTTGAAAAAAGTATAATTGAATTTTACAAGTTTTTTAAACGGAAAATTTCACTTTTGTTTACAAAGTTGTCAAAAATGTCTGACAAGATAGATTTTATGTAAATTTTGTTGACTCAGAAAAACAAGATTTTTAACTAAAATTTCGGACGTGCTAGAAAGGATTACATTTTTTTAAAAAAATATTTAAAAAATACTTTGTTCTTTCCTCTTAATAATAACATAAACATTTAGACGATAAAAAATTGTTTAATCAAGTTTGAGGCCATTTTTCATCAGGGTATGCTCTTTTATAGCGAAGTATTGAACAAACCTACATACTCAATAATAATAATGAAAGTAACCTACTATTGTATAAAGTTTCTTTAAAATTTTAACTAATGGTAAGCTGGCTAATTGTAAGCTGGCGGGTTTTAAATTTTAGGCAATCACCACTCTAAAAATTGGGTGCCATGCACAAATGGGTTAGTTTCGGTATCCTAGCTTTGTAGGAGATAATTAAACCAATGAAGAAATTAAATGGATTGATTATTAAATCCAGAGGTTGGCCCAAAACAAGCTATAATATATACAGGGTGCAAAGGGTAAATTGTCGCCATTTTATATTTTTAAGTTAGCGCATGAGCTTTGTTGGTTTTTGATTTTGTCGACTGCACTGTATAGTAGGGTCAGTTGGGCACTGTCTGTAAGAAATATAACACCATGACGCAATTTACACCACCAGAAATTTAAAAAAAGCATGCTGTACTGCTAAATCCTGTTCTGTTGATTATTTACACAAGATCATTCTTGTTCTATATGTCATGCCTCTTCAGGATGTAGGTGATCATGGCTCTCCACAATTTCCTGTTCTTTGTAGCTCTTAATGAATTTTGTCTTTGCTATCTATCCTAATCCCTGTTCTGCCAGCCTTTTACACAAGATCATTCTTATTTTATGTCATCCCCTTCAGGATGTAGGTGATTATGGCTCTCTACAACTTCCTGTCCTTTGTAGCTCTTAGTGTCTTTTTGTCATCTCTCCTAATCCCTCTTCTGTCGACTATTTATACACGCTAGATTGGTTGCTCATTCATTGCTTTCCATTGTCTCTTGCCATCAAGATGTCCTGTGAGTATCAACTTTTCCAAATCCTCTTTCCTCATTATGTGTCCCAGAGATTTCAACTATCGCTTTCTGATGTTAAATATAAGTGCCCTTTTGGTTGCCATTTTCTCTAAAACATCATCGTTGCTCACATGCTCGGTCTACGTTATTCTCAGCATCCTTCTGTAGAACCACATTTATCTTGCTTCAAGTCTCTACAGTATATTATTGAATTTAGTGTTATTTCATTAAGAATTGAATAGGATAGATATGTTTTTTATTTATTTTAATTTTATTTTTTATTTATTTATGATTTTCATTTTCATACAGTGGGTAATGAACGACATGGGTACGTAAGTTTATGTCACTGTAATAAAAAAAGTTTAAGAACAACTGCTGTTGAGGAATGCTTGAGAGACTGTGGCACGGACCATTACTTCTGAAGTGTTATCTTCTGTGTATTTATTACCATTTGTCTTTGAATTCTCCCATATTTCCTATCTTAGTATTCTTTGAAATCTGATTACCCACCATATATATATATATATATATATATATATATATATATATATATATATATATATGTGTGTGTGTGTGTGTGTGTGTGTGTGTGTGTATCAAAAATACGTTTACAGTTTACAACCCTTGGGGCGGGGTTCCTCACACCAAAACAAGAACAAAAGTCCATATAAACATATGTCTGCAAATCCTTCGTTTTTGAGTTTATTAAGTTTAAAGTTTATGGTAGATGCTGTTAAAATATACAATCTAAGATACAATCCAAAAATACATTTACAAACACTGGGTAGGGTTTCCTCAGACCAAAACAAGGAAAATGTCCATATAAACATATGTTCAAAAGGTCATCGTTCTATCTCAACACAGCAACTCAAACCAAATGTTCATAATGTCCCCCGCTTCCTTCTACACACGCATGCATCCGTCGGATCATTGACTGGCGGAGCCTTTCTTCTTCGTTATGTGTCCAAAATAATTTCAGCTATCTCTTCCTGATTCTGAGTATAAAGGTTCTATTGTTGCTATTTTCTTTAAGACTCCCTTATTGCTTCCATGGATTTCTCAGCATCCTTCTGCAGTACCACATTTCTACGGCCTTCAGTTTTCTCCTCGTCCGTGGGAGATTGTCTAGCATTCACTGCCATATAAGAGGTTGGATGTGTCGCATCGACAGAGATCTTAGGATGTCGTATATATACGTCGACAGCAGACAATGTAAATTTAATGGGGACGTATAAGTACGTGCACAGCAGCAGAAGTTTTAAGCAAAGCTATTATCTTTGGATGATCTTAAACTAATTTTGAGCTTTTCAATTTTCTTCGCTGTTATCTCGACACTTTTTATCTCTCTCGTTTTTTCTATTGTTCATTTTTTAATTAATTTTAGCCTGTCCTTTCTGTTCCTTCATTTGCCAACATCGAGGATTTGTGTGTGTGTGTGTCATCTGCATCTGTCACAATTTGTCCTGTCTTGTTGATTGACAAAACATCACGACAAGTGAAGAAAACAGAGGAACGTTGTCTGCGATCAATTTGTCAGAATAACGGGAGTAACGTAAAAACAAAACAGCGATGTCATAAAGAACTGTTTCGAGCAGTTTTCCATTTTCTTTTTTATTAATCGAGATCACCCCATGCAAGGCATTAAAGCCCCTAAGACACAAGGAGTTACTGGACGTGGAAGAATTAGAAACAGAAACATTGTTAAGGAGCGAGAGCAACAGAAGTGCAATCAGGAAGACAGTAGATAGCGATTGATATTGCATTTGAATTTTTGAAAATTAAAATTGTCTGGAAAGCATGGAGCCGGAGGGGAGTTCCACAAGCTAGAAGTGCGAAAAAAATTGTTAGTATAGAATTTACGGTTACATCTAGCCAACTCAACTGTAAATTGATGAGATCGCGACGCCAGTCTAGTACTTCAAAAATTAAAAAAGTCTAGGTACCATAGCGAAGAGCGATATTTATTCCCGCTTCAAATACAGAAAATGCAGTACAAGGCCAAAAATGGTAAAAAAGGACTGTTTTCTTCTGTCTTGAATTTAAACTTAGGTAGCCACAAACACTGACCCAAACATACCACAATATTCCTGACACCAAAACAATACATTCGCATAGCGAAGAGCCTGTCGCAGTTAGCTCCTCCTCAGTTCTTTAATCCTTCAACAGGGGTCTCTCTCTACCCTGGCTATAAATACTGGCTGACCCTTCTCTCTCTCTCTCTCTCTCTCTCTCTCTCTCTCTCTCTCTCTCTCTCTCTCTCGACTTAGGCCTCGGGCTGCTACCTCGCGCGGAGACGAGGTAAAATCTTTCTTTTTCCACTTACACCACACAGTTATAGCGTTTCCCAAATTCTGGGAACGCGCTAAGAACAATACACGTACGTACGAACACTTACAACACACACACATAATTTCTCCATACAAACTCTATGTAACAGTCCATGTCTTTGTTTAACTTGTTTTGTTATTAATATATATTTGTTTACCCATATATATCGGTCTTGTTTGTTTTCTTTGTCTTCTTTGGACTTAATTAAAGTCCGACATTCTCATGTAGCTGGACCCGCCAGCAGGAAAGTTTAACCTTCTGATATCTCTTCACATCTTCACCCCGCACGGTCCGCTACAAGCTCATCTGAACAACTGCTGTGAAAGTATTTATAGAAAAGGCAGAGAGAGGCAACCTTACGGCGGTGGGAAAGTGACTGAAGATCAAAACAAATAATTTTCCGAGAGAAAACAAACTGGAACAGCCGAAAAATAATTTAGAAACAGAATATTTATTTTATCCGGTTTTATATTCTGCACTTAAGTTTTTTTTTCGAATCTATACTCGTATTAGGGACCGCGTCCAGTGAAGTTAATTACACCCAAGGCTGGAAAGTGAGGATTGGGCAGCTCCAGCTCAGACATGGCAGTAATACATCATTTTGGGTCTAATCTGACTCTTGTGAAGATTCATGAAAAAAGTTCTTCATTCCCACATTCTATCGACTATTAAAAAATGTAGCTTAAAAATCACAAGACGAATATGATTACAAAACGTCAGTGACTAAGTAGAAAGTGTCCAGCTCAGAGGAAAAAAAATCTGTATCGATTTTGTTTATTTTTGATAACGAATCTTTAAATCACGCATCTTTTATTTTGACAGAAATCAGCCATTCGTTAATTGGTGATTTAATATCGATAGGAAAAAATATGTACACCAGATTTGATGTTTAGTCAATCAATATTCTATTTTAAAATTCCTGGATTTCATCCCAGAAAGTTCCATCCATTAATTTTAAAAAGAATGATGAGTCTTGTTCTAAACTTGCTGATTCTTGCATCTGTCCTGTTTGCACAAACAACGTTTGATTCGAATTTGATCATCTCAGTGTTATTTGAAGCTTAAGTACGGTTTGTATTGCTTGATTAAAATCTTGGTCTTGTTTGTTTATAAATCAAGTTACGGTGAATTTTTTTAAATTGTTAAGAAATTTAAATTCTAAAATAAATAGGAAAGGACGTGGCACAAATTCATTTTATTGTCAGTTGCCAATATGCGTTCATAAGAGGCGAAGGCCATAAAATACCACCCCATATATATATATATATATATATATATATATATATATATATATATATATATATATATATATGTGTATATATATCAGACATTTTTTAAGTTTATACGTTCTTTTTCTAGATACAAATATTTAAATAAATGGTCTGTTTATAATAAACAGTATTAACATTTACCGGCCTGAATGTCCAAGAAATTTTCATCGATTCCTGTCGGAGGACGCATATTTTCTATGACAATTTCTCGGACATTCAGGCCGGTAAATGTCGTTAATACTGTTTATTATAAACAGAGCATTTACTTAAATATTTGTATCTATAAAAATAACGTATATACATAAAAAATGTCTTTAAAAATAATTGTCGGACTTTGTCTATTTCATAATGTATGACGTCATTTGTTTACTGTTATGGTGTAAAACCATAGAAAGATAACACGGACTCGGATATAGGTTAAATAGTATATTCTCGGAAACGTAGTACAAAGGTATATGTGGACTGGAGAGTACTTTCTCTAACTGGTGTCCTGACTCACTCATTCACTCACTCTGTGGCTACTAACTTGGTGACGGACCTTATTCAGAGTTGGTAGCCATCGGTGTGGAAGAGTCCATTTGTAGGTAGGTCCCCACAATACCCCTCTCCCAAGCCTTTTACTCGGTAAAAAGGTTTATTACTTTCCAGAAATTTAATACCTTTTCCTTTTGGGGTTGATTGTTAAAGGCTCGGTAAATTTCCTCTTTCTCCCCAACCTTCGTTGTTCAGGCATATGATGCGGGGGCTCGAGGTCAAATGTGTCATAAATGATATCGATGGGTTCTTCCGCTTCATCCTGTGTGCTGTTAGAATCTATTTCATGCCGTTTTTTAATTTGATTAATATGTCTTGGTCCTTGTATTATATACACCATCTCGCCGATCCTTCTAGTGATCGTGCCCTCCTCCCAGTACGGCATATTCTTCTGAAAACTTTTTAAAAAGATTTTCTGACCTGGAATATACATATTTTTGACTGTTTGGGAATTAATTTGTCAAAAACGGATCTCACATTTCTGGCAAACATGATTTCTGCCGGTGAGCCAGTTGATGGTGTATTCGGGTTCGGCGTAATGCGATAAACTTGCAGAAACTGCTGTAATGCTATGTCGGTAGGAGTTCCTTGAGCTTTTTTAAATGCTCTTTTCAGCGTGTCTACGAACCTTTCTGCCTGCCCATTTGATCTAGGGTGGTATTGAGGCGTAGTTATGCGCTTGACTTGGAAGATGTCGCAAAAATTCTTAAATTCTGCTGACGTAAACTGTGTACCATTGTCGCTGACCACGCAGTCCACTACTCCAAATCTCGCAAACAGCTCATGTAGGAAACTGATTGTTACAGCCGTTGTCGGCCTCTTGCATCTTAAAACCTCCGGCCACTTGGAGTAACTGTCAACAACTATTAAGTAATAATAATCGTCAATCGGCCCAGCAAAGTCAATATGTATACGTGACCAAGGCTGGCCCATTTTTGGCCAGGGTTTGAAAGTGGTAGGTGGAGCTCTGGCCGCCAAGGCGCATCCTCTGCATGTGTTAATCATTTCCATTATGTCCTTGTCCATCGCCGGCCAGTAGACATAGCTCCGCATGAGACTCTTCATACGGTTTCTACGAGGGTGTCCACCGTGGAAGTCTTTTAAAATTCGCTTCTGTAATTTTTCCGGAATTACAACTCTTTCACTGTATAATAAGACATTGCCACATAGTGAGTAGACGTCTGACACGCTATTATCTTTTGTTGCGATTTTACGTTTTATCTCGCAAATAAAGTCATCTTCTAGCGCTTCGTTTTTGATTTCCGACAACGTTACAGGTAGATCCCGGACGGTATTCGCTATTATTGATTTTATTTCACAGTCTGAAAGAAGAGCTGCTATAACTGAGTCTTCAAGTGGTTGATTTTGATTAGAGATTAGTCTGGATAGACCATCTGCATGGCCAATTTTATTAGTTGGTAAATAATTTAATTTAAAATTATAGTTGAGAAGGATGGTACCCCATCTCAAAAGTCTATTCGCCGTATAAACCGGTAAACCCATTTTATGGACAAATATCGTTAATAATGGTTTATGATCGGTCTGTAGATTGAAATACCTTCCATGCAGATATCTGTGAAATTTTGTTACCGCGAAAATGATACTGAGGGTTTCTTTTTCAATTTGGCTGTAAGCTTTTTCTGTGTGTAGCAACGTTCTTGATGCGTGTGCTATGGGTTTCAGTGTACCGTCTGGCATAATATGTAGGATACACGCACCGATACCGTACGAACTAGCATCGCAGGCCACAATGATATCTAATTGAGGGTTGAAGTGAGTCAGAAATAGTTCTGATGTTAATATATTTTTTATTTTTTTAAAAGCTGACTGACACTCCGTTGTCCAGTTTCAAATTTTCTCTTTTTTTTAACAATTCATTCAGAGGAGCGCGTTGCTCGTGCATATTTTTTATGAATACTTGGCAATAGTTGGCAAGTCCCAGAAAACTTTGGAGCTCGTTGAAATTTTTTGGAGCAGGCATATTTTTGATAGCTTCTGCCCACCGTGGGTCAGGCCATTCTCTCTTCTTATCAATGATATGCCCGAGATACCTTATTTCATTCATATAAAAATCACATTTCGATTCTTTTACCTTGAGACCGAAATCCTGAATTCTCTCAAAAACCTTGTGGATATGTTTGCGATGTTCCTCGGTAGATTTGCTTGCTATTACACTGTCATCCAGGTAGGCACACGCAAAGTCAAGGCCGCCCAGCATGGTATCCATGACCTGTGCGAAGTAGGCCCTACTACTTCGCACACGGTTATCACGGGGTTCTGGCTGCTTCAACCAAAATCATCTGAATTCCAAAGTTCCTTCTAGCTTACTCAGCTCTATTTCAATTTTTAATCGATAAAAATTATTTCGACCATATCCATTGTCTTCTGATGACCCAGATTCAATGGGTACAACTTCTGCCCTAGATCAGATTTTCCCATCAGTAAACAAAATGCTCTGATTTAATTTCGCTATTCAAATCTACTCCAATTTCACAAAAAAATATACGTGTATGTATGTGTGTGTGTGTGTGCGTGCGCGCGCACGCGCGTTTCCCAGACTTTCTCTCTGTCACAATATATATATATATATATATATATATATATATATATATATATATATATATATATAAATTCACTCTGAGCAAGGCGATAACGCCACTACAACGCAAGGGATTACTGGAAGTGAAAGAAGAAGAAAAATCTTTAGAAGGAAACAGGAACCGGAAATCGAAACAGCAGGAACAATCTCAGAGTTTAAGCTGGATTCATGACTTTTCCAAGGGTATTAGTGCAAATTGAATGAAACAGGGGACTGAACTCGGTATGCCTAATTCACTTTCCGGGCTAATATCCATTATCCCATCCACGCTTCCCTAATAAATACTAAACATTTCAAATATCTATGGATCAGTTATAAAGTTGGTATAAGGTAATAAAGAAATTAAACATAAGGTAGTCCTACTAATTAATCCATAGCTTGGAGGAGAAGAGGTGGATTCATACCTTTCCCGAGGATATTTGCGCGTAACGAACCCGACTAGAATTGGAACACTGCTCACTGACTTCCAATTCCAAACCGTTAACCATTACACCACCTGCACATCTAAGATTACAACTCCTGGTATTTCCAAGCGGTTACTCATCTAAGTACTGACCAGACCCGACGTTGCTTAACTTTGGTTAACATAACAATCTAGATGAGGATACTGGTCTAAGTAAATCGCTATATAATAATGATATGTTCTCATCTCGAAAATTTAGACTAAAATTCAGCTGATGTTTTGACTTGACAATTCAATTTCGTCTTGTGATGTTATATTTCACTTTCACTCAACCAGAGTATGCTTACGGTCGTATCATGTCTAAACACTGGTTCTCGCTTAGTGCTCGGTGATCGTAAGAGAATCAACTTAATTTGGCAAGAGTTAATAATTACACAGCACCCAATGAGGATCGAACTCATTATAGAAGAGATGGTCCGAGAGTTATTAATTCTAGTTCCATTACGAGGCGTCCTAAACTATTTTACTTGGCTGTTTGTTTCCCGACTTAAGCGAAGGTCTTAATTCATGCAGGACCATGAAGATTGTGATATTGTAAATTAATTTCTCTGTGGACTTCCAGATAAAGATAAGCTGAATATTAAGCAGTGCAAATTGGATGCTTAATAGGTCGACCTTACGTTAGATATCTTCATAGAGTTTTCCATTGTCTGTTACATTGATCTGAATACGAAAAAACTTGCATGGAAATCGAACTTTAGAGCGTTTTTTTCCTTCGGTCCAACACCTTCCAATTTAATATCTCTCTTCTGGGAGACTTCTTTTTTTTTAACAATCACCTGGTCTTTTTTTGTTGTTGTAATCATATAATTGCTTTTAAAACATTTTCTTTGTACTTGACATTGAGATAATACGAGAGAAGTTGCTTTAATACATGTAAGAGATTTTCCTACCACTCGTCCTTTAAGTATTTAATGCTTGCCATCAACCTCATCTTTGTTGCCATATTTATCACATCGTTTCGGCCGTTGTACGCTCCGGCCTTCTTCAGGTGGCTGGAATGTCGAACTGAACCCTTAAATTCGCTCGCTGGGGTAGACTGTTCAAGTACCACGTGCCGTGTCTAATGGATGTCAGTTATCAGTTATCTCCTGTTACTTCATCTCTCCAATTTCTCCATTGCCTTAACCAGGTATCGAACTCGCAACTCTTTGGGTCTTATCACTGGATCTAACCAACGCCTTTATCCACTGTGCCATGTGTCTTTATAATTACCTTCCCAGACCAAAAGAAGCTACTAAATAAACGATCAGACCTCATCTCAAAATGCAGATATGAAAATTTTTTACTACGTCACTTAAAATTCGAAAACTGTAAACGAACAAGAATAAATCAAAATAAACAAATAAAATAAAATAAATAAAAACAAGTAAAATAAATTAATCCAAACAAATAAATAAACTAAGTAAGTAATAAACAAATTATCAAATCATGTACGCACAGATAAACACAAAAAGGCGTACTAATAACAATAAAATAATCAATAATAATTTAAATAAATAGTTAACTAACAACACTATAAATAAACAAAAACTGCATCCGGATCAACAATTATTCCCACTCAAGATAATACAATAGACTACTCCCAATGCAATGCTATAGACTACTTACAATGCAGCACTGACCTGTATATATAAATAGTGTGGGTGCCGGTGTACGAACATTTCAGGTGGAAAAATAAAATATGAGTGTCATGTGCACAATTTACAATACAAAAATATAAAGAACGCAAATAAATAATCTTCGCAGAAAAGAAAGAAAACCAAGCTAAATATGACAATAACATATATATA
>OZ038495.1:100314167-100359167 GCA_964036315.1 Acanthosepion esculentum | reverse complement strand
CAAGACTAATCTTAAAATTTAATTCAGATTACATCACAAAAATATAACCAAGTGAGTAAATTTTCCAATAACAATATTCTTTTTGTTCTTTCAGAAGTAGCGAACCAACAAAGAAGAGATTTAAAAAGTTACATTCATCAACTGTACCGGGACACTCTGCTCAAATTTTATCAATCTCTTACAAAATGGGGTTTTTCTTTTTCAAATAATGAATTGCAAGAAGTTCTAATGAGTGGAACAACGTTAAAGTTACCAAACTTATCTGCACATTCGCAAAGTGTGGAAAGAGCAGTGAAAGTCACTATTGAAGCTTTACAAATTGTATATGGACAAGGTGCAAGCCACAAGCACCTTATTACTACATCAGTGTGCCATCAAATAAGTCCTTCATTGACTTCAAAGGCAAATTATACTGAATAATGTAGCTATACGTTATACAGTGCAGTAGTTTTATTGTGATTTTTAATAAACAAGGCAAATTTAAAGCTGTATTATGCGTTTATATTCATGTTTTTCTAATTTAGTTTTTAATAATTATGATCTATTAAATGATCTAACAAATCTTACTCACTGAGTAGCCTTTTGAATCTTTTACGATTTTTACAGTTTTCACTTATCGAATACAGTAAAAATTGCATATTTTGCTTGAGGCGATTCATGATTAGAATTTTGATTTGAATATATTTTCCATTCAGTGTATCTAATATAAAAAAATATCAACTTTATTTGGATTTATTCTTAAAATAGTAACATTTTGAAGTCAGTTTGTAAACAAAAACCTTCAGAAATTAGGGATTTCTGTACTAGCTTCAGACGATCTTTAAAATAAAAATGTTCAAAAATTGGTAAAATATATTAAATTCGTTTTGGGTGTCAGTACTTATCACATCAAACCCCAGTTTTCATATCAAGTGCAATACTGATTCCGTCAACAAGTCAGACATCAGCCTGCTCTAATGAGACACGCTTCCCGGTACGACCATTTTACAACTTCTTTAGCACTGGATTGTATGTATCAGTTCCATTTGAGTTCTGGACTGTTTGGTTGCTGGGTTGATTTTGTTTAGCGGCATATCAACACCTCTATGGGCTATTTAATGCCGAGATCTAAATATTTTCATTGGTTTGGGTGGTTGATTTTGTTTAACGGCATATCAACACCTTTATGGGTTATTTAATGCCGAGATCTAAATATTTTCATTGGTTTGGTTGGTTGATTTTGTTTAGCGGCATATCAACACCTCTATGGGTTATTTAATGCCGAGATCTAAATATTTTCATTGGTTTGGGTGGTTGATTTTGTTTAGTGGCATATCAACACCTCTATGGGTTATTTAATGCCGAAATCTGCTGTCCCTCTTGCCTTCAGTACGTTCTTTGTAAGTCAAATTCTCCTCTTTCCATATTATATGCCCTAGAAATTCAACTCTCTCTTTCAGATACTAAGTATTAGTGTCCTTTTTGTCTGTGTGGAGATTGTCCAACATTCGCTGACATAAAGAAGGACCGTGGAAAGTCTACGGGGGGCGGGGATTAATACCGACATATAGGAGAATTGATACTGCATCATTTTTTCAGTACTCTTTTCTTTGTTTCTAACGAAATTTTTTTATGTATTGAAACAAAAAAACGTCGTTTGATATAATGAAGTGAATAAATTCCTCCCACCCCATAAAAAAAAACAAAACAAAAAACAACAAAAATCAAGAAATAGCTTTTTGGAGAAGATTTACAATCAAAGAGATGAGATGGTATTTGGTTTTGCAAAAGAGTCAATCCGGTGTATCGATCCATACAATCAACATGACAATAGTGCTTCTCATACATGCAAAGTTAGTCTTCGTTTTTTTAAAGAAAGATCTCTCAGTATGATGTAGGTGGCGAGTCAATAACATTGGAAAAGTGCAAGAGAGAAAAAAAAAGATTAAAAATGGAAAATATCTATCTGCAATTATTCTTGGAAAATTGAAAGTCAAGCTGGAAAGTATTTTACAAGTATAATCGGTACTGGGATCAAAGATCAAGTTTTAAAGAAATCCGTATCGATAATTTAAAGGAGAGAAGACCGGTGCAAGAGTGCTAGATAAAGGTTTTTCCCTATCTCAAATCTGTTTGCCTGTCTTCATACACATAGTTCTCTATTTATCTATAGGAAAAATCGCTTAGAAGATATCTTTATCTGTCCACTGCTTCTTAGTTGAGACAGTTGTTTTTTTTTATTCGTAGCTTTTTGGTTTTTTGAGATGATGAACTAGCATTATTAAATGCTTTTCAAATTAGACCAGCATGCTCACCTTGGTTGTTATAACGTTTCGCAACGTTTCGGTCGATATACCCAACGGCTTTCTTCAGGTGTCTGTTTTCAAACTTCAAACTGAACACTTTATTAAATCCACGGCAGTCGATCGATCTCCGTGTTCAGGGGAGATAACTCATGTCAATTACTACCCAGTTGTCTTATCCATAGTCATGTCATTTGTCCGTTTCCTCTGTGCAACAAAAGTATGTGACTTTTCAACGCGACCAGACTCAGGGATTGAACTTGCAACTTCCAGGTTACCAGATATTCTTTTAACCAATTCTTTAATCCATTAGGCCATTGGTTGGGTTAAAGGTTAGGTAGGCGAGAGGAAATTTATATGTATTTAAAATCAGTTGCCTCGTCAGATCAAGACTCTTGTGGATGTCATAATTGTTCAGAAATTTCTAAACTATCAGCCCTATACAACCGTTTTCTCGGTGATTCAAAAAGGGCTTCAAGCAAATGAATCCTTTCGGACTTAAAGGACTCGTCTTCAAATCCGATAGAATGGCGCTACTGTCTGCAATATCTCCTGCAAATGTTGAATTCTCCACGCCTTCTTTTCTCATTACAACTGTCTCTTTTTGATTCCAAGTATTAGTTTTCTTGTGTTCGTGTTCCTTTAAAATTTTCTCATTGTTAACATATTCCGTTTATACATTCGTCAGTAGAACCGCATCGCTCTCGGTTTTAATTTTCGTCTTCATCAGTGAGAAGATGATTCATCATTCACTGCCATATTGGAGGATAGATAGGATATAGTAGTTTTCCAATCTTTCTCTTGTTGCTAACGAAATTTTCCTATCTCTGCTTACTTTCTGCAAGACATTTTCGCTATTCCTTTGCGCCGTCATATTTCTATTTCACATTTCCTGTCGTCTGTTACGACACTAGCCCGATAGATATCTGCAGTTGTTTGTATTTGACGCCCCCAATATGTTGCTGACATCTTGAATTGCCCCTTTTACTCACAACCACGCATTTAGTCTTCAGGTAGTTAATAGTCCCTTCCTTTTGTTTTCATTTACTATCTTGTCTAGAGGTTCTTTCATTTTTCTTTCTAAGTCTGCCATCAGTATAGTGTCATCAGCGTATATTTGTTGTTACGATTACGGCCTCTGATAATAAATTTTGTAAGTCTTCTAGATCTTTTAGGAGCGTCTTACTGTACAGGCTAAATAAACCCGGTGAGAAAACGCACCATGTCTTGTGCATTTATAAAACTTGTTCTCTAACCGCATGCAGGTTGCTTGTTCCCAGTGGCGGTTACGTATTATTTTTATTCTCTGTGCCGTTTCTATTGAAGACGTCCCTACACGCAAGCCGCTAGTGGCCCGCTAGCAGGCCGCCGATGACAACGCCAGCGGTTCTCTGGTAGCAGCCACTGGTGGGTCTCTCGCAGTCCGCTAGTAGTAACATTGCCGAGAGGAATACGCCGGTGGCCCGACAGCGGGCTACCAGCGGCAAACACTAGTGGCATGCCACCCAGTGGCAGCTAGGTGACTTGCGTGTAGGTGTGAACGATCATGGCTCTCCAGAACTTCTTGTCCTTTGTAGTTCTTAATAAAGTTTGTCTTTTTGACTTCTTTCCTAATCCCTGTTTTGCCAACCACTTACACAAGCTCCTTCTTCTTCTTCTTTGGGCGTTGTCTCTTCAGTACGGGGGTGATCATGGCTCTCCACAATTTCCTGTCCTTTGTAACATTTAGTAAAGTTTGTCTTTTTGCTACCTTTCCTAATCTCTGTTCTGCACAAGATCGTTACGTAGTTTATTTGTTGCTTTCCTCTGTCCCTCTTGCCTTCAGTAGGTCTTGTGAGTGTCAAATTTTCCAAGCCCTTTTTCCTCATTATATGTTCTATAAATTTGATTTGTGACTTTCTGATACTAAGTATGTATCCTTTTTTGTTTTCTTTAAAACCCTCTTTGATCCTCACATGTTCAGTCCATGGTATTCTCAGCATCCTTCTGTAGAACCACATTGCCGTTGCCTCAAATCTCTCCTGCATCTGTGATGATATTGTTCAGCATTCACTGCCAAAATGGAAGACCGATATTACGAAACTGTTCAATACTCTTTTCTTTGACTCTAACGAAATTTTTCCTGTTTCTTAATCTTTTGCTTAGCTTTTAGAATGTATCTTTCGCTATTCCTATGTGCCTTCGAATTTCAGTGTCGCACTTTCCGTCCTCTGTTAAATCACTTTCTAGATATTTATATTTTTGTACTTGTTTGATTTTGGTGTCTCTAATTCGTAGTTTGCATCTTGGGCTCTGTGATGCCCGGGCGAGTATAAATAGAACCCGCTCGGTTGAGGTGGGAACTCTTCAGTAGACAGCAAAGGCTCTCCCTATTACCAATACATTCTGTTTTCAGTTATTTTTAAGCATTTCACCACAAGCAAAGAAGGAGTGGCATTAGCACGCATGGGGTTACAGAGAGTGAAAATGAGAGAAAAGAGTGGGTGTAGGGTCGAGGAAAAGAAAAAAAGGACAGGGATCAAGGTAACAAAAGATGGCGATTGACATGCATTTAAGTTTTTGAAGATTGTAGTTTCAATGTCGGGAAGTGCAAAGAAAGAATCTGTTGGAGTAGAAGTGGCGGTTGTATTTAACTATCTCAATAGTAAAAGACTGGGGCCTAAATGCCAATCTAGTAATACGCTTAAAGTCATATAGTCGGAGTACCAGGGAAAAAGGCTCGTCAGAGCAGTAGCCATGAAAATATTTGTAGAAAAGACAGACGGTAGCCACGTGATGTCGGTGGGAGAATGTCTGAAATCAAGACGCCAATTTAGGACCGATTACATTGCAGATCCTTCTTTGGATTTTGTCGAGAACCTCGAGATGAACGGCAGGGTCACCAGACCAGATATGGCAATAGTATTCAATGCAAGGACGAATGGTAGACTTGTAGATGTGTAAGATGGGCTCTGATGAGAAATACCTTCTACCACGATATAGAGAATCAACTTTCCTTGCAGTAGATGCAGCTATTGATTCAATGTAGTTGTTCTACTTCAAGTCGGTTGAAAACGTTGGTGTTTAGTCCTTTCTTCTCGCTTTCCTTCACTATCCTTCTGTAAAGGTTTCTGTAGTTCCCTTTCTATGTCTGCTATCAACACCGTGTAATCTTCATCTTTTAGGCTGTTAAGATTGTGGCCGCCAATAGTGAATCCTGGTAAGACTTCTAGTTCTCAGGGGATCACCTCAAAAAAACTCCCCGTAAATTTCACCCAGTTTTCCGCCGACCGGCGAATGTCGACTCCTCCCCGTTGCATCTCCAGATCTCGTGTCTGTATGCATAAAGATTCCCCAAATTTTTAGCGTCTCTGCATAATGTACAGGTTAAGGCAAAAGTCATGTACTATAGGGGTTAATGGATAGGTCGAAATGGTCCTGTTGAGTGGCCACTGAACTCACCAGACTTCACACCCTTGGATTTTTTTCTGTAGGGCAATTTGAAATCAGTTGGTTATCAGACGCTCCCAAAAATATTGAGGAACTTAATGAAAGAATTAAATATGAATGCAGTAAAATAACAGAGGAAACTCTCCGACGTGTTAATGAATCCTACAGACACAGAATTGAAATGTGTTTTGAAAAAGGAGTAGGACATTTTGAACAGCACATGTAACAATTAAATAACCATTAAATAAAATTTTCATGTGTCATTATACTTTTAATAAATTATCCCTATGGTGTGCGATTTTTGCCTCATTCTGTACATCACACATTTTTGCGCGCGTGTGTGCGTGCGTGTGTGTAGGGGGCTTGATGCTGTTCATTATTATGAAGAAAAAACTGTATTTTACAACATTGAAACGACACAGAAAAACGGAGTGTCAAAAGGGTGGTTTTTCCACTGACACCCGATATTATTCTAGTTAATTTCACTCATCGGCAATGTTTATTGTTTTACAAAGCAATTATTAAAATTGTAATAAAACCTAAACATATTATGAAAGTGAATTTATACATTTTCTTTGTTCTTGAGAATTGATAACAAAAATATTAAACTCTATTAGATTGGTTATTTTTACACTATAAATTTATTATATTATTTAATGGAATAGTTGGCAAATCATCGTTTAATTGCCAATTGATTCAAACTTTATAAAATGGTAAATGATAAGGATTTCTTTATAGTTGGTTTACATATTTTAATAATTTAGTAAATGATTCTCAATTTATGAATAAAAAATGTTTTCATATTTATTTCTTTATAAATTGGTAAATGATAAATATTACATTGCATTAGTTTTACTTGCATTAGTTTTTAGAATGTTGTAATCATAGAATTATTCTTGTAAACAAACAACCTAATAAATAAATAGTGTTTAATATTTTTGTTGTTAATTCACAAGAACAAAGAAAAAAATCTCTCTTAGAAAAGTTTTCCTCGTTTTGAGAGAAAATTTCGGTTATTTTATAATGTAAGAATAATATTAGGTTGGTGCAAAAATAATGTCGTTTTTTGACGTTCAACTTCATGTGAGAAAACGACATTATTTTTGCACCAACCTAATAATATTATCATAATAATAATAATAATAATATAATAATAATAATAATAATAATAATAATGATAATAATAATTTAATAATATAATGATAATATAATAGTAATAATAATGTAATAACGTAATAATAATAATAATAATATAATGTAATAGTGATGTAATAATAATAATAATTTCATAATGTAATAATAATAATAAACGGAGAATTACAGAAACACCCTATATAGATTTAGACCTCGCCACAAAGATTAGGGAACTGGAACAAGATGAAGCCTATAAGTACCGAGGAATTAGCGAAGGAGATGGTATACAACATCCCCAAATGAAGAAGAAGGTAAGAAAGTAGTCTACAGGCGTGTGCGCTGAACTAAAAAAAAAAATCAGAATATCAGCTATAAACACTTTGGCTGTCCTTGTGGGGCAATACAGCTTTAACATCCTTAACTGGACCATAGCTGATATTAAGCAAATGGACGCCAAAACGAGAAAGCTTCTCACTTGCTACCGCATGCTGATGTTGATCGTCTATATGCGCCCAGATCCGAAGGAGGCAGAGGATTAGTTCAACTAGAACTGTCCTACAAAACTACAACAATTAGCCTCCAAAGATACTTGAAAACTACAGAAGACTGGATGATGGTATGTGTCAAAGAACATGAAAGTAGTAAGCGTCTTTACTCCGTAATAAAGGAAGCCAACAAATTCAAAATGGAGTTTCAAATGGGCGCAGAAATACAAGTAAAGCACAATATATCCACTGAAGCTATAAAATACGTAAAAAAAAGAGAGCAAAGACAAATGCAACCGAACAAATACAGAAACAATGGCAAGATAAACCGCTTCATGACCAATACTCTGCCTGTACCAAACAAGCTGATGTAGACAAAACCCGTACCCATCAGTGGCTACGTAGTGCAGGGTTGAAAGCTGAAACGGAAGGTTTTATCCTTGCTGCACAGAACCAATGCTTGTTAAATAGAAATTATCAAGCACATATACTAAAATATTGTGTCAGCCCAAAATGCAGATTCTGTGATAAATATCCAGAAACAATTGATCATCTTGTATCAGGTTGCACGGTATTGGCACCCGTTGGATATAAAACCCGGCACGACAGAGTGGGCCAATATCTGCACTGAAAAATCTGTAACTTCTATGGGAAGGAAACTGAAAGAAATTGTTATGAACACCACCCAGACCCGGTTACGGAGATAGGACCTGTTACAATTCTATGGGACTACACAATACACATAGACAGAACAATCAAAGCTAACCGCCAAGACATTGTTATTAGAGACCACAAACGAGAAAAGTGCCTCCTTATTGATATGGCAGTCTCTGCAGACTGCAATGTACCTTTGAAGATCTTCAAAATTTTTGAACTCAGACCACCGCTTTACCGGTGGTAGAGAAAAATGACATAATACCCTGCCACCGGTTGAACGGTGGTAGAGAAAAATGACATAATGCCCTGCCATCGGTTGAACGGTGGTAGAGAAAAATGACGTAATGCCCTGCCACCGGTTGAGCAATGGTAGAAAAAATGACCAAGATAGGTAAACACATGTAACTATTTTTATATCTACCATGAAACATTATATACCAATTATTTGCGAATTTTGACCCAGGAGGTCAGGCAGAAGGGTTAAAATTGTTCGGGAACGCAGGGTTCAAAGGGTTAAAATCTGAAACTTTTCAGATTGATAACTTAATGCATGTTATAATGGACGTGTAATTTTATGTTTCTCTCTATTCAGTTAATTAAGTTTTTTAATTAGTATCCACTCAGTGTGGATATATTAATAACTTTTATAAAAAGATGTTTTTATTTCGTCTGAAACTGATTAATTAATAGACTATATTTGAATAATGTGTCCGCTATAATTTGGATTTGTTTAATTTATTCACTTTAACAAATCTTAATTTATACACAACTTTTTCTTAGACGCTACAACACAATCCAGACATTTTACTTCAAGAATTAGTCTTCGTAATGACAGTGAAGAAGTGAACTCACTCACTCACTCATTCATTCATTTATTATTTATTTTCACACACACACACACTCGGATATAAACACGCGCACACGAGTATATTCCTTAAGAACTGCCTTTCAGTTTGTGTAGCGTGAGTGCGCCGACGTATATGATCACACCCATTACCTCCTGGTATATTCGGTTAAACAACAACACACGTGCACGCGCGTGCGCACACACACACACACACACACACACACACACACACACACACACACACATTGCTCGGTGGTACATTTAAAAATACGATTTTATGTATACTTTTTATGAATAAATATTTTTCTAAGATACTATCTTGCATGAAGAAAATTCATACGGACCCATACCATACGCAACCCTCACTCTCTTTCTGTCGATATATATATATATATATATATATATATATATATATATATATATATATATATATATATATATATATATATATATATATATATATATATATATATCAGTTAAAAATATAAATACTACTTAAAAAAGAAAACATAATAACATGTAAATTTTAGTTAAAATAAGTTACTCCCCAAAATTATCCTTAGCAGAAGAAATTTGGTGAAAAACTAAGAGAAATAACATATAACTAAAATTGCTTAAAATAAATTAATCAAGATATTTATTTACATGTTATATGTATTCTAAAAACAACTAATTTTATAATATATATATATATATATATATATATATATATATATATATATATATATATATATATATATATATATATATATATATATATGCGAACTACGTATTGGAGATGTCATAAACAAACAAGTACAGAAGTTTAAATGTCTGGGAATTGTTTTAACAGAGGATGAAGTATGTGACACCGAAATCCGAACGCGCGTTCTAATGGTAAAAGATGTATTCCAAAAACTAAGCAAAGTACAAAGAAACAGAAAAATGTCGTAAGAGAATAGTGCTGAACTGTTATGTAATATCGGTCATCCGCTATGGCAGTTAATATTGGACAATCTCCTCACAGATGAATAGAAGACTTGAGACAATAGAGTTGTGGTTCTACAGAAGGATTCTGCTGATGGACGGAGCGCGTAAGAAATGAAGATGTCTTTAGGAAAATGGCACCAAAACATTTATACTTCAAATCAGAAAAAGACACTTGAATTTTTTTAGATATAGGAGGAAGCAGGGGCTGGGAAATGTGACACTCACAGGACATACCGAAGGCCAAATGGATGGGGAGGTAGTAAGCCACCAACCTATTATGTTTACGTTTGAATGGATGACAAAACCGTGAATGGGAGTGATGGTAAAAAAAAAAAAAAATTGCTCATGTTATATTAAGCGTTTGTTATTCAAGAGAAGAGACTAACGAAGATTAAATTGAATAACATTTATTGCTAGTATGGCGGACACAGGTGTTGAAAGATGAAAGTGGAATGACCGTTTTGGTTACCGGTCGTCAAGATGGCAGTCGGGTGTAAGGATAACACCGGGAATTGACCCAATTCTTGTGATGGGTTTGGTCGAGGTCACAGGATATAGTCGGTGCACGTTGGTTGAGCGAGTTCACGGTGCTAGGTCGTTTCGCTTGTTGGTAGACCTATTTTGTGAACGGGAGTGACGTCGGATTGGCGTCACGGTGGTGGATCGAGAGAGTTGCATACTAACTGCGTCACTGCTTGCGGAGTCGGAGTCGCTTGATTGCTGAGACGGTGTCACTGCTTACGGGGTCGGAGTCGCTTGGTTGGGGAGACGGTGTCACTGCTTGCAGAGTCAGAGTCGCTTTCTGGAGTAGTCGGTATTACTTGGTTGCGGAATGTAGTCCTTCGCTATCTTGCTGGTTCTGACGACGTTGAGATGTTATCAAGTCGGTATTTGCTGAGGTGGCAGCGTCGTTGACGATGAAGCTTTCTAGCTTGGTGGAGTCGAAGTTGAGATGTTTCGAGTTGAAGCTGGATAACCGAGGTGGTTGGTCAAACCTGGGAGTGGTAACGGTCGTTGAGAGGTGCGGTCATGTTGAGTGGTTGCGATTAAGGTGGCGTCCGTGATGGTGCCGGCGGCAGTAGCAGAACCCTGCGTGTCGGCCGGCCGGGATGCAACCGACGACCGTTCCCAGAAAGAACCCTGGCAGTCCCCAGGAGCATTCCCTTTTCCGGCAGGAACGTTCGCGATTGGCCACAAACGGAGCTCGCTTTGTCGACCTGGACTGATAAATGGAGGTTAATGCGCAGAGAACGACTTTTTCTTATTTCGTTCTCTGCCTTCGTGGAGTTCACATCCGGTCAGCGTGCAGAATGAATCAGAAAGAGATCCCATTTATAATGGCGTATAACACTCAGAACTACAAAGGTTAGAAAGTTGTGGAAAGCCATGATCGCCCACGGAGAAAGAAATTTTTTTCAGTTTTTCTAGTATTTTTACAGTTTTTCTTTGTTGAGGATTAAGATGGTGTAGAAACTGTTCTAATGATTATTGTGACAAGCGCTTTCGGACAGTCATTAATCATTTGCAACGACGTTTCTAAAAACATCTAATTGTAAAAGACGTTTAAAGATAATGGAAGCACATTTTTTTTTAAAGTTGTTTAAGCCAACTCTCAATATGACTTGATTGAAACAAGGCGAAACGTGTTAGCGGTGTTCTAAAGGTACCCCAATATGGAATTACTCCTCCTCAATATGACTTGATTGAAACAAGCCGAAACGTGTTAGCGGTGTTCTAAAGGTACCCCAATATGGAATTACTCCTCCTCAATATGACTTGATTGAAACAAGCCGAAACGTGTTAGCGGTGTTCTAAAGGTACCCCAATATGGAATTACTCCTCCTCAATATGACTTGATTGAAACAAGCCGAAACGTGTTAGCGGTGTTCTAAAGGTACCCCAATATGGAATTACTCCTCCTCAATATGACTTGATTGAAACAAGCCGAAACGTGTTAGCGGTGTTCTAAAGGTACCCCAACATGGAATTACTCCTCCTCAATATGACTTGATTGAAACAAGCCGAAACGTGTTAGCGGTGTTCTAAAGGTACCCCAATATGGAATTACTCCTCCTCAATATGACTTGATTGAAACAAGCCGAAACGTGTTAGCGGTGTTCTAAAGGTACCCCAATATGGAATTACTCCTCCTCAATATGACTTGATTGAAACAAGCCGAAACGTGTTAGCGGTGTTCTAAAGGTACCCCAATATGGAATTACTCCTCCTCAATATGACTTGATTGAAACAAGCCGAAACGTGTTAGCGGTGTTCTAAAGGTACCCCAATATGGAATTACTCCTCCTCAATATGACTTGATTGAAACAAGCCGAAACGTGTTAGCGGTGTTCTAAAGGTACCCCAATATGGAATTACTCCTCCTCAATATGACTTGATTGAAACAAGCCGAAACGTGTTAGCGGTGTTCTAAAGGTACCCCAATATGGAATTACTCCTCCTCAATATGACTTGATTGAAACAAGCCGAAACGTGTTAGCGGTGTTCTAAAGGTACCCCAATATGGAATTACTCCTCCTCAATATGACTTGATTGAAACAAGCCGAAACGTGTTAGCGGTGTTCTAAAGGTACCCCAATATGGAATTACTCCTCCTCAATATGACTTGATTGAAACAAGCCGAAACGTGTTAGCGGTGTTCTAAAGGTACCCCAATATGGAATTACTCCTCCTCAATATGACTTGATTGAAACAAGCCGAAACGTGTTAGCGGTGTTCTAAAGGTACCCCAATATGGAATTACTCCTCCTCAATATGACTTGATTGAAACAAGCCGAAACGTGTTAGCGGTGTTTTAAAGGTACCCCAATATGGAATTACTCCTCCTCCCTTGCAACACGCTTAGAATTATTCCCACTTCTAAATAACACGTTTTAGAACATAAATACAGAAAAATATACTAACAACTTCTAAATAGCTAAATAAATTGGGAGTTGATTGATGACAAATATTTTTTATAGTTTTATAAAGGAAAATCCCTGAAGATATTATTTCAATAAAATATTTTTTTCAATATCAGAAAATCTTGAAAATTTGTCCCGAATCCTCACAAAAATAATTTATAAAACTCAAAAATTATTTTTTTGTTGAGAGTTAGTGCCTCCATAATTTAATAAAATACATTATTTCCTTTTAGATTTGACAGGAGAAAAATCTACAATGTGTAATTATATTTAAAACATTTGCTTGTAATTTCTCAGTGCGATTTTGAATGTCTCCCGATTGCTGATGAAGAGATTTTTTTATTAATAAAAGCTTAAAGCATGATGCCATTTTCGCTTCAGAAATATTTTTAAAAGAATTTTATTTTATTTATTATTTTTACAACTGTTAAGTTATTTTTTCATATAGAAGATCAAATTGGAAAATGTTCTGAATTGCATCTCTCTTAAGAAATGAATATCTTAGTATTGTGTATTATCAGTACACCCTGTTAAGGAATTTCCTTTACTTTAATAAATTTTAATATCAGAATAATTATAAAGTCTTCATTGGGTGCAAATAAATACTTTATGACATCAAACAGGTAAGACAATAATCAAAATTAAAAGCAATTAATTAAACTCTGAAGTATCATTTAACTAGTTCTTAATTAATTTTTTTATGCTTTTAATGTAATATAAAAATAGAATTCATTCTACCAAGTTTCATAAAAGCGTAAAAAAATAATATTTTTAAAGCACTGCTTATATAAGATTAAAGATAATATATTTTTAAACAATGCCAGTTTTTTCATTAATGTACTGCTGGTGTCCGATATTTGATTTTTTTAAATTTTTTTTTGGTGCGGGGTTTGCGCTCTTTTTAAGAGTCAAATATGGCAGTATCTGTCTATATTTCTGAGATGAGGTATTATGTACACTATTTACATTATTTGGACTATTGTCCTCATCTTTGTCGCCATATTTATTACAACGTTTTGGCCATTCAGTAACTGTTTATATTTCTGAGATGAGGTGTTATGTACACTATTTACATTATTTGGACTATTGTCCTCATCTTTGTCGTCATATTTATTACAACGTTTCGGCCTTTCAGTAACTGTCTATATTTCTGAGATGAGGTGTTATGTACACTATTTACATTATTTGGACTATTGTCCTCATCTTTGTCGCCATATTTATTACAACGTTTCGGCCTTTCAGTAACTGTCTATATTTCTGAAATGAGGTATTATGTACACTATATTTATTTACATTTATTCGGACTATTGTCCTCATCTTTGTCACCATATTTATTACAACGTTTCGGCCATTCAGTAACTGTCTATATTTCTGAGATGAGGTGTTATGTACACTATTTACATTATTTGGACTATTGTCCTCATCTTTGTCGCCATATTTATTACAACGTTTCGGCCTTTCAGTATCTGTCTATATTTCTGAAATGAGGTATTATGTACACTATATTTATTTACATTTATTCGGACTATTGTCCTCATCTTTGTCACCATATTTATTACAACGTTTCGGCCATTCAGTAACTGTCTATATTTCTGAGATGAGGTGTTATGTACACTATTTACATTATTTGGACTATTGTCCTCATCTTTGTCGCCATATTTATTACAACGTTTCGACCTTTCAGTAACTGTCTATATTTCTGAGATGAGGTGTTATGTACACTATTTACATTATTCGAAAAGAAAAGAAAGAAAGAAAGAAACTCAGCTAAGTCATATAGTTCGAGTCAACTAGTTTGTCTGAATTCACCTGTTTTGATGAGAGACTAGGGGATCAAAAATTTAAATGTGGGTGTGTTTTATGATTGAGTTTCGTTTTTTACGGCTTATCAACCATTTATAGGTTATTTAAAGCCAGAAAACATTTTTCGAATGTAAGTTTTCTTTTTTTTTTTTTTTTTTTTGGCTGGGAAATATTAGTTTTCTTACTAATTAACTTTCATAGCTGGGGGGAGAGAAGAAGGGGTGGATTCATACCTTTCCCAAGGGTATTTGCGCGTAAGTGAATATAACAAACCCAACGGGAATTGGAACTCGGCTCTGGGATTAACAATTTCGAGTCATTATCCATTACCACCCGCATATCCAAGCTTACAGCACCTGGTATTCCCAAGCAATTACCCATAGGTACTGACTAGGTTCAACGTTGCTTAACTTTAGTGATAATACGGGAACTGGTGTGCCATCTTTTTTGTTTGCGTGTCAGCATGGTACAAGGGCACTATAGATAAGAAGGCCACTACAATGATATATCTCTCTCTCTCTAGAGATAAGCCCGCTGCAAGAACGTGAGTTTGGGCAGCTAAGGGAGAATCGAAATCATTTCGCTTTATTTTATTAAAACTAGGAAAACAAAACAAAGTAGCGTATGTAATATTCACTGCGACGACGACGACTAACTCTTTATTCGCTTCTTTTTGCCGACATTCACAACTACGGCGGCAACTCCTCCTCCTCCTCCTCCTCCTACTAATTGATTATTTCGTTGTGCGTTTAGAAGTTGCATTTCAGTTCTGTCGTGTCTTGCATAGCAGACGCCTATTTCACTTCTCTCTTCACTTTTTTCGGCCGATTTTCGCGTTTAACCAATTTTACTACGAGACGCATCTTCTCAGCGCTGGCTTCCTTGAAAAAAAAAAAGTCACTACAACGTACATGTTGTTAAGCAACAAAAAAGAAACCCCTTTTTCTTTATTTCGTTTTTTTTATCTTGAATTTATAACAGATTAAGGAAGCCTTAAGCAAGCTGTCTTAAAAAACAGTTTATTTGTTAAAATATCGCATCTTTTTTTAGACTACTTTTTTGCATGAAAAACGCAAACACACATTAACAATACTTTTGGAAAAAAAAAGATCTCTTTTCAATTTTCATATACAAGTGTTGTTTTAAATCTTTTTAAATTTGTAATTGGGGGAAGCTTAGAAATCTATAACGATAACATTCTTTTTTTACTCGTGTGAGAATTAAAGCGATATGACATAATTTAACAATAGTTTATATACTTTCAAGTTTCAATTAATTTCAACGTCACGGGATTTCGTTTTTTGGCTAAAGCTTGATAACGAACTTAAGCGTTAAATTTTAAAATTACAATTTATGAAATCAACCCCAATTATCTCCAAAAATGGAATGCATAAACTAAACATTTGTTTTTCAATTAAGAATTCCAATTAAAATTTAAAAAGAAATCAGTTGTCACGAAAATAATATTTTTCAAATTGTATTTCCCTTTTTCCTTTTTATTTTTCAAATACTTTTTTTTTTATGTCGATTCTTTCTCACTATCTCCAAAAAATTTCGTTCGATAAACTCTGTTGTTTCTTTGTCTGATCGTAAATGAATTTCAAAAGCACCATTTGATAACTGTCCTTAAAATTCATGATCTGTAAGCGGTTGAATTATTTCTACAAATTCTTTTTACTTGGCATTTAAATGTGAACAGTGCTTTAGCATAAAAAATCATTAACTATTATTTGATACAACGTTCTATGTATTAACAACAAACATTTAGAAATTTTATTATAAATAGTAATTCATATTTTTTATTAGTAATTAACTTTAACATTGCATCAGCCCTAAAAAAAATTATATGTCGGCGTCTTCCAAAGTTAAAAATATTGTTTTGTTTCTTAGCCTTTTAACAATATACACAGAAAAACCATTCCACATTTAATTGGTACTCGATTAAGTGTACGCAAAGAATGCTTCAACGCGAAAAAAATATTTGTCTATAAAATCGTAGAAAGTAAAAATCATTGGAAGATGATTTTGTTTGCATTCTGCGCGAAATAAGTGCATGGAATATTGCACAAAAAATAATAAGAACGTAAGATATAAAAAAATAAGAATTGTTAATTTTTTTGCAATAATATCGTTGCTTATCATCAGGTTATGATAGTTTTCTTTTATTAACAATTTCGGTTCCTCGAAACATGACAATATCGGTTTCTCTGAAGAAAAAAAATCACACCCGTGTCCCAATGGTCGGTCAGTTTTTTAATCAACGATAAAAAAAAAAAGTAAATTCTTTTTAACACAGTTACACATCGATTATTAGATAGAAATTTATTTATAATAATGCAATTAATTTTTTTTATGAATGAATGAGCTTGTAAACTAGAAGCCATTTATCTGAAAATCTTTCACTTGTAAATTTTACAAATATAAACGTAAGTTAAGGTATTTAATTTTAAGTAATCTTAATTCATTATATTGCATTTAACAAAAATTAAATATCTGATAAAAACGTCATATTCTGAAACATTGACGAACTATCTACGAAATATTGGGAAGCAAGTTAATTTACTTGCGCCACTTAGGAAATATACTTTAAATATTTAGACTTTTCTATTTTAAATATTTAAACAATTCGTGTACTAACGTCCTGATCACAAAATAAATTAGTTATAAAGTTATATTAATTTTCTGTAAAGAATTAAATATACATTGGGAAAGAAAAATATATAAAATTAGTGGCCTCGTCAAAAATAATCTAAATTATATAAGATATTTATGTTGACAAGACTGACTTTTAAAGTAAGTTTAATATTGTACCATTCATCTCAACAGACATATACGAAATTAATATTTGATTGAAAGAAGTGATATTTTTGTGGATTGGGCTATGCACCCGAACGAATACTTTAAATGAGTTTAAAACGTTTACTCATTTAAAAAAAACCCGGATAGATAGATACATGGAGTTTTATAAAAATAAAACGAAATAAAAGTCATTTCAAAGAGCGAGAAGAAGAGAAAAGCAAGTGACAAGTGCTTGTTTCTCTTCAGTAGCAGACGACGTGTTCTCACTTGCAAAGACAAACTTAGTAAAAGCGAAAGCAGCAGGAGCAGCCACCGAAAAGTCGAACTCTCCAGTGAAAAAAGTCAGTAAAATAAAAATGGCTGCGTCCAGGTCGACGTGGAGGAGTCTGTTGCGGGCTCATGTATTTTTTCTGGTATTTACTTGTAATTTCACGCCAGGATTTTCTGGGACTGTAACGGACGTGATCAGAATTAACTCGACGGGTAATGCTGAACCCCAGTTGGCACCCAGTGTTATGTTTGCGTTGTTAGTTCGCAACGAAGCTCACGCACTCCCATGGGTTTTGGGGCAACTCGAGCAGCTGGTCTACCCCAAAGATCGCATCTCTTTTTGGTAAGTTAATTAATAATAATCATATTTTTTTCTGACATTTCCTGAGTTTGTTCTTTTGTCTTTTGGTCGGTGCAAAATATAGAGAAATCAAATCTTTTTATCGTTTGTAAATAAAGGTTTAAAAAATTTTTCTTTTGCAGTGAAGACGTTAACTTTTTTTAGGATCTCGCAAAGTTTTTCTAAAAGATGCTTTCGAGGAATAACCATTTCTTTTTATGTCATCATCTCTCTCTTTTTTTTTCCAAATACTTGCTTTACCTTAAATTTGTTTATTATATTTGAATCAAAGTAAAAAAAACAAAAAAACTTGTTGGTCTCTGCTATTGTTTTCATTTTGCTTATTACGTTACCAAAACATTTTTTAAAAAAAGAAAAGTAAAAGAAAAAAGATTTTTGGATCCAGTTTAGAGAATAATTGCTGACTGGGATCCTTTGTTCATTGTTAAATGCGTAATACATCGTTTATCTTTTTGATCATTTTGGCTTGTTAAAATATTTATTATTTAATTTTAAAAAATGTACACATCGTCATCGTATTTTGTTTTATTTACTTTTATAAAAAGTATGTCTTTTGTCTTCGCTTTGCTTTGACGTTTACCGTAAGTGTCAAAAAAATTTTTAGGCTTTCTCTCAAAAGTTTTTTTTCCGTATCGGATCGTAAGTACATTCTTAAACGAAAAGAAATCTCTAACAAAACAAATTCTTCTTTTTCCCCCCTAAAGTTTAAAAAAGAAAGAAAGAAAACTAAAAGAACGTCATAAAATATACTATTTCTGTCCCATAAAAATTGTTCCATCTGCATCCACGTTTCATACAGTTATGTAACAACTTTTATGGGACAGGGAGTTCACTAAGTGACTGTATGAGTAAAAACAGTAAACACTCATCGAATTACTCACTGTTTGTATATGCACGGACAATAAAATAAAGATGTGTATCTATATATACGTACGCACAATTAAATAAAGATCCGGTGTGTACTGCCGCCTTATCATAAAACGTACTGAATAGAAGAAACATTTTTAAGTCACATTCAACAAGTAAATAAAATAATAAACTTTACTTTTTCCTGTCCATTTGTTATTTTTTTTTAGTCTTATAGTGTCTGAAACGCATTTTTGTAGTTTTTTGTTGTTGTTTAGTTTGTCAAAAAATACGCACCTTACGAGGGCTGAAGAATTGATCGGCCAATACAATTTTCCGAATAATAATTTGTGAATGTTTGTTTTATTTTTTTTATGTAATGTAGATTTTATTTAAAAAAATTTTGGTGCGGTTTAAAAACTTAAAGTGGTAAAGACTGCTTTGAAAAGGAAAAATAAAAAGATTTACGAACTTTTTTCAGGATTTGTTTCAAATAATTTTTATTTGATTTATTTTATTTTTGCACAATACAATGTGAAACCTGAAATAACACACAGGTTGGCAATCTAAGTGATGGATACAAATTTGAAATTCTTTGAACGTCGGGGTAACCAAAGTTACTTGATGAGATTCTGAGTAACCTCGGACCTCCCAGTCCTGTTCTTTGCCACTTGGGATAAACATAAATCTAAGGAAACGTGTTCGAATTAATAAAATCTCTTCGGTGATTCTTTTTTCTTTAGTTCTATTGACAGGGAAAATTTCTATCTTTTATTTGAAATTAGAGGCTTTACTTGACTTTCTTTTTCTTTGCTCGCCTCATCAAAGCAATTTTTCTTTTTGTTATTTTAAATATTTTGTTATTTTTTTAGTGTTTTTTTTTTCTTTTTCCACCTATACTGATTTGATTAATAAATAAAGAAACTTTGTTAAGTTTTATTTTAATTAGACTTACATTTTCGGATCCTTTTTTCATTGTTAATAATTTCTCGTTCATCAAAAATGCCTTTTAAAAAATAAAGGTATTTTAAAATAAATTAAAAAAAGAAGTTTTTCCTCTTCTTAGGATGGCCCACCTAAATTACAAATATTTTTGCATTGTTACTCTATTTCAAAATCCCTTCTTTTTTTCTTCTTTTTAAAAAAATTAAAATCACATTGAGTAATTATGCAGAAGTTACCCGACTTTTGCCAAAATCAAAAAGAAAAAAATCATAACAGAAGCAACAAAATTTTTGCTGTGTTAGCGTTTTTAAAAGTTTGGTTGGCAAGAGGACTTCAAGGCTGGAATTCCGGGTTCAAAACCAAATAAATCGTGATTGGATTAGTTTTTTGGCTTGCACACAAATAGTTATTTTTCAAATGATGAAAAATGTTGTTTGTTCATAGTTCATAATTTCACTTTTATGAAAATGATCGTCATGCTTTTTTTAGTTAGATAAAAAAAAAGCATTAAAAACAATTATTGAATCAAATAATTATTTACGCCAACCTTGTGAATAATTGTCCGTTTTTAACTTTTTAGACGTTAATCTTAATTTTTTCTTGTGGTAGAATTTCTATATAAAATATGCCATTTCTTCTCAAAACTTGCAAAAGTTAAAAAAATAAGCACTTAAAACTCGTCTAACTAAAAATTCAAGTCAAGAAAATGTCGATAGTTTTTTATTTTGTTTTACTTATTTTTCGATCTAAAAGATATTTTCCTAAATATTTTAGAAGCCGTCTTAACCAGATTCCAATGATGTTGTTAAAAAGAACAAAATTAAGAAATTTGGCAAATTTTGTTTAGGTAATTTTTGTCTGAATTTCTTGGATGAGGGGTTCTAGGTTTACGCGATTGTCCCTATCTTTGTTGTTGCTATATCACAACGTTTCAGCTATTGTAAAATAAAATGAGAAGATATGAAAATATAGGGTGACAGAATTAATTTCAACTCGGAACCTCAAAAATGGTTCAAGCCCCGTGCCCAGTTTCTAATAAAAATTTCCCGAATAGTTCCATGTAGAAAGTCCATGCTTAATTCGAAAATAATGAAGATATCTTGATAAAATCTACCGTTTTGGAGTCATCGACAATAAACATTCGGACTCATTCGCGTCGCTGTTGGTGACGTTGAAATTAATTCTGCACCCCAAAATATCTTGTCAAAACAAAACTATTTTAAAAGTTAATTAAGATAAGGCAAAATTAATTTCTTTTTCTATAGTTTGATCATCCACCGTTCAATTTAATTATAAGCAATGGAATATTAGATTGAAGAATTTGTCTCTCAGGAGGAGAATATGACTTCTTCAGATCACCTTTGCTAACAAAACTATTGCTATTATGAAAAGCAATTATAATAATAATAACAAAAGTGACAAAAACTGAGTTTGGCTACCTTATGCATAAAAAACAAAACAAAATAACAAATGTAAGTAAAAAAAGTGAAACATACCTGTATTTTTAGAATTTTCAATGTGAAATTGTAACTGACATTCGTTACATTTCTCACAAACTCCCTCTCTTTATCTACATACATACATACACTGTCAGTCTGTGTAAAAATGCATTATAAAAGAACGAAAAGAATATAAATTCAAACGTTCATAACATTTATTTAAAAAAGGGCACAATTCAAGAGTAGAGCAATAAAACTGTTATATTGGAACATGCATGTTACCGTGACAAAAATGTATATTTGTTTTGACTTTTGACGTCCAAAAACGTCTCATCAGGCGGCTAACAATGGCGGTAATAGCCGCCTGACGAGACAAATATGCATTTTTGCCGCAGTAACTTGCATATTCCAATGTAACAGTTTATAACATTTATATATATATATATATATATATATATATATATATATATATATATATATATATATATATATATATATATATAATAATCGTTCACTCACCAGTAGTTTACCATCGCCTAAGGAGACACATTTGTAGTGTCGAAACATGATTGGAATTGTGTAGCGATTTTTAACATGTTTTGTTTTAATATCCTAAAATAAATTATATAAAAGACTGACTCCATCAATTCACCATGTGGTGTTTTCTTTGTCCGCATTGTTTATATCTATAAATCTCCATTCACTATATCCTATAAGTATTAAAAATTTTAAGCAATATGATTTACCTTATTTATATATAACAACAATAGCATATGTCTAGAAAACTGGAAGTCAAAATTGCAACAATTGAAAAAAAAGATGAAAAAGAGAAAAGTTTAAGGAGTGAGTTTAAAGGGGGGGGAAAAAACAATGAAAAGGACTAATAATCACAACATTCTACATGTACACACACACACACACACACACACATATACACTATGAAAAAAAATCTTGCACCAATGAAAAGTGCATATATAAAAAGAAAAATTGAGAAGTGTAAGCAGTCAATTTCTGATACCTCCTGACAAGTGGGTGGAGTAAATCCCAGAGGGTCCATCTATGAAATTCGGGATACTGAAGGCAACATCAGTTACTTGTATTACTTCTATATGTATATATCAACTCCTGAATTTCTCCAAATCCTTAAAACTACAAACCCAAATAAAGACATTCTAGCCTCACTTGATGTAGAAAATGTATTTAAAAATGTCCATATGTCAATGAAATCATTGATGTAATCATTAAGTCTGTATATAAAAATAATTCAATTCCATATCCATCCATCAAACCTAACATCCTCAAAAATATTATTGCATGCCTGCACAACTGAAGTCCCTTCCTATGGCCATAATGGCAAAATTTATATTCCAACCAACAGAGTAAGTATGGGAAAACCTCTTAGTCCGTGTTTCTCTATTACATGTCCCATATAGAAAACAAGGTATTTAAAAAAAGTTACTAAACCGAAAATATATGTCTGCTATATAGATGGTATTTTTATTCTAGCTGAGAACAAATATAAAATTGATAATCTCAAAACTGCATTCAAAGAAAATTCCGTCCTCAACTTTACCTATGAACTTAGCCAAAATATAAACTCCCATTCTTCGATGTTCTTGTGGAGTCTAGTAATAATACATTCACGACTTTGTTATATAAAATAACCACAAGTAAAAACTCTTGCCACCTTAATTTTACTAATCAATGTCCTCTCAGATATAAAAATGGGTTATTAAAAATGTCCTTATGAGAGCACACAAGTATTCATCCTCTTGTCCGCTTTTCTTTAAAGATCTTAATAACATGAAACAAACACTTGTTAATCCATTAATTCTTTAGAAATGACTGTATGTATGTATGTATGTATGTATGTATGTATGTATATATATATATATATATATTTATCTAATGTTTTGTTAATGATGCTTGACAAGGTACTGTCATTAAGCTTTTTATTTAATTTTTCTTGTGTTCATATAAGTCTTTTCTTTTGTGTACACAAAATGTGTAAAAACTGTTCAAAAGTTCTGCATATCCGAACACTTTATTCTTTTAGCCATTATCAAAGACGATTCTTATTTTTTATAGGGAACTTCGACGTGGTGTAATGCTTTTCTTGCTAACTCGGTTACGACTGAATAATGAGTTCAATGCTCACTGGGTGACCACACTTTCAGGCCACATCTAAGGTACTCTTAGAAAATCATTGTAGAGGCTTTCCACACTTCCAATGATAAAAAACAAAAGAATAAAGATGCAAGTTTAGTGAAAGAGAATGAGAATACACTTTAGTGAGGAAAAGGGACAATAAAAGAACAGAATATCTGAACACTTTATTCTTTTAACCATTATCAAAGACAATTTTTTATTTTTTATTTTATCTGAATATGTGGATTTTTTACATAGGTAACTGAAGTTATAAGAAACCTACCAAGCTCCATCTGCAGTATGCTTATAGAAAAATGCAAGTCTAATAGGCTTGTGTACATGTAAGAAAAGATAAAAATAATGGAAGTCCTAATAATAAAAAAGAAAAAGCCAACACTCAATAACATTAACTATGAACACAGCCACAACAAAAATCGTCCTTGATAAGGGCTAAAAGAATAGGTGAAAGCGCTCTGATAATGCAGAACTTTTGGACAGTTTTTACACATTTTGTGTCCATGAAAGAAAAAACTTGTAAAAACAAGAAAAATTAAATAAAAAAGCTTAATCGCACTACCTTGTCAGTTGTCTTTAACAAAACTTGCATAAAAGAGGGATTGTTGCTCGAATACACTATATATATTTAAAAGTGATAAATTTTTATGTTTTGGATAAAAAATTTCAGTTCTCACAAATGTCAACTACTTACATAAGAAATAAAAAGCTTCTATATTTAAAGAAATGATAAAAGGACAGTCTTTTGGGAACATTTTTCCCACATGCAATTTTCTACTCTTCCGAAAAGTGCTAAATAGTTTATCTTTTTGCAGTTTCATATATTTCATATATTTGAGAAGCTGAGACAAATGAAGGACATTCTTGTTTGCTCCTTTACATTCAATTAGATTGTTTTTTTATAGAGTTTATAACTTTCTGATAAGAAAAAAATAATTTTATTCCGTATGTTGAGAAATTTCTTTCTTTTTATATGGAAGCTTTGCATGAAAGAAACATTTTCTCCAAAAATGGCATTCTTTGAGAATTGGCCATTATCTTTTTGATTATTTGTCAATATATATCAGTGATTCCTAAAGTGGGCTCTTAATCTGCAGTCACTCGGTTGGACACAATCGGAAGGGTGCAGAAAAAGTGGGTCTTCAGAGGTTGACTGTAGCACATTTGGAACCATAACATATACCACACACACACACACACACCCATTGTACCTGAAGTGTGTCTTGCCATTGCTTTACAGTGTGCCCCATTTTATATAACAATTCTTCTGGAAATACTAAGATACTTATTTGACATGCAATACTAGCACCAAGAAAATCCAATTAAAGGTTGACTATACATTTGGGAGCGAGCATTATGGCCGTGTTTGGTAAGCAAAGGGTCAGCAACCCCCCAAAGTATGGGAAACACCGAAAGACATTAACAAGGATATTAAAATATTTACTGCCATATGATGCACATTTGCATTCAATCAATGATTTTGTTTAACATTTAGCACTCTACATCATTTATAAATATTACTCCTCTTTTATTGTATATGGAATCCCCTCAAAATATGTTTTATATATTAGTTCTATATATTTGAAATTGCAGTAGCCTGGCTCTCAATTTCAGTCAATACTGTTTTAGGTGTTGCCATAGAAGGATATGACTACACAACCAAGAAATTCAAATTCAATTTGCATTGGCAGGACTAACATTTTTGCTTGGTGAAAATAGTCACCTACAGAGTGCTAAAGGCAGTAATGATAAAAAAGTAACTTTCTCAGTTTCATTATTTTTCTTAATATTGGTTTGTGGAGCTGATTTTTATTTTTTGGTTAAATAAATTAAAAAAATTCCACATGGTATTATAGGAAAAAAATGAATCCCATGGCATTATGGTGGGGAGAAAAAAAGCTACTATCAAAAACGTGCATTATTATAATATTGTATAATTTAATAAATTTTATTTTATTTACCAAAATAAACCAAAAGTAGTCTTAATGCTAAACCTACTAAAACATAGATAGCATTAGGTAAGGGTTCAAATATCCAGGGCAGCAGTGAATATGTTAATAAATTTAATTTTATTTACTAAAATACAACTTAAGTATTTTTTATGTAATAATTTCTAATGATAATTCTTGGAGACACTGCGGAGTAATGGATCGTGACTCAGATTGAGAAATTAGAGAACTGAGTTCAAATTCCAGTTGAGCCTATTGCATTTACTTATGCACAAATACTCTTGGGAAAGTCATGAATCCATCTCATCTCCCCCCAGCTATGGGTTGAATAGCAGGACAGACTGGCTCCTATAGCCTTGGTCTAGGAGAAGGACAACTCTGAATTCAAAACCTGAGGAAGGTCATTTGGGGTACAAACTGAGAGTGACTCTGCTGTATTCTGTGGTCTACAGCTATCAGTCAAGAGCTTGGAGAGGAGATGGGCACTGCCAAGCTATCTAAAAGCTCACTAAAAGAATCATGAGGAATAATCAAAGCAGCACCATACCGGATCAACAGGTTGGCTTGGAGAAGTTTGTCTGTTTCTTTTGCCCTTGGAACCCCCCACCCTGAAAGATTACTAATTCGAGGGGACTAATGATGAATGATAATTCTACCGGAAACATAGATGGCATTATGCAAGCTGTAGACATGTTAATAAATTTAATTTTACTTACCAATACAATGCTTAACTAGTCTGATATAGCAATTTCTAATGGTAACCATTGGAAAAAACATGGATAATAATATATAATGACGTGCATTTCATCTCAACAATCACTGATTAATACAAAGCAAAACAGAAAAGAAAATTTTAATTGTGTTATACAATCTTTATATCAATTGTAAACCATCGCTCATTGAAAGAAGAAATTTTACCAATCACAATGAACCGATGTTGCCTCAGGGAGGCCCTGTGCTTTGAGTGCCTATTGGGGCTGAAACTCAGCCCAGGCCTCAAATGGAACTCATACATATGATCCATTGCTAAAGAGGCTGAGAAACATGGTTGGTTCTGCATACTGCTCCAGCAAGTACCTGACGCCTCCTGCTATCCCTCTACCATTACAAGAGCCAGATCAGGTCGAAGATGGAGTGCTGCTGCCATATCTGGGCAGGAGCTGTCCAGTCTTCACTTTTCAATCTCAATAGAGTCCAAAAGCGTCACCACATCTTTGTATCATTTTGTTCAGATGAATTAAGTTCCTTAGTTCCACCAGTCCTAACCTTTAAGACCTGCCATGCACATTGTAGCAAACCACCCTTATTCCCTTCATATTACCCTGATGAGATGTAAGCTCAACTTGAGCAGATTCTTTCCACAAACCACCGACTTGTGGTACTGACTCCCAAGAGGTTACTGCCTCGATCACTACAATCTTAACCCATTTGTCTAGGGTTAATCGTTATTTTCCCCACATATCCGCATAAACTGTGCATTTGTAAGCCTCTCCCTTGAGTGTCTCTCTGGTCTTGTACAGGGTGAACATCATTGTAAAAAAGAATTAATGCAGAAATAGGCCAAGTTATTCACATTATAATGTAGTGTATCTGAACAGACAATGTGTGTTTAAACATGTTTTAATAAATAAAATAGACAAATTGTGCCTGTATTATTTTAAAAGTATTTTTTCTCATTGACAGATTAATTTGTGGATGTTAGGATTGAAATTATGAAGAAACTAGCCATAGTTGACGTCTATTAAATGTTTTGAGTTTTGAACGTTTTCAGCCATTGTCGGTCATTAAAGTTCTGTAATGACTTTGTTGAGAGACTGAATTGTTATGTAATATCTGTCCTCCTATAATCACAGTGAATGTGGGACAATCTCCTCACAAATGAAAAAGAGACTTGAGGGAACAGAAATATGGTTCTACAGAAGGATACTGAGAATACCATGGACCAAACGTGTGAGCAACAACAAAGAAAATTGAAGCAAAAAGGAAACTTATACATATCAGAAAGAGATAGATGAACTTTCTAGGGCACATAAGGAAAGTGGGTTTGGAAAATTTGACACTCACAGGACAGATTGAAGACAAGTGGGGCAGAGAAAAGCAGTAGCCTACCTAATGAGATTGTGTGGTAGAACAGGTATTAGGAGAAATAGCAAAAAAGACAAACATTTAGTAAGAGCTACCAAGACCAGGAAATTGTGGAAAGCCATGATCATCCATGTCCTGAAGAGGCACAGCATATAGAAGAAGAATGGCATTGGATTGCTGTTTTAAATATGATCTAAATATTTTGAATAATGATTAACAAAATAACTTATAATTTAGGAATATACATACATGTGTGTGTGTGTGTGTGATGTATATCAAAGGAAAAGCTCAATACATCATTAAAGGGTTTGGTAATAGTTTATTTCAGACAGACAACTGGTGTTGTAAAATGGTTTAAATCATCCAGACAATTTATTAAAAATTACAAGAGGAAATGAATAAAAGATTTGACCTAGAAAAATCCTTGAAGAGATAAGAGGAAGTACAGATTTGATATAGAAATATAGCTTAATTCTATCAGTAATGTTTGCTTACATTCCTGACCATCAAAAATTATTTTCCTCATTTGCAATAAACAAATACTTATTTTGCATTAATCCCTGACCATTGACAATACCTTTTCATTTGTAATGCTTTTCTACAGTATAATCGGTTACAATGCATTTCAGTATGTACACAGTTATGGCCCTCCATATCATCCTGTGCAGTGCCACAATTGTTTTTGTGAAATAAATTGGAGTGATTTCTTGTGAAATAAAAAGAAGGCTGTAAAGGTTAAGGCTTTTTTCAATTCTTTTTGGCCAACCATATTTTTAAAAAACAGACCCATAATATGAAGCATCCTAGGTATGACAAACTACATCTGCGTCCTTGGTATGATGATAAACTACGTCCAACAGCAAGGCCTCTGATAATAGGTTTTTGAAAAAATAATATTACCAGCTATATGTTTTTTGTTTTTTTTTTGAAAGAATAGTGTTGCCAACTATATGTTTTTGAAAAAATAATATTACCAGCTATACATTTTTGAGGAAAAAAATATTAACAGAAATAGATTTTTGACAAAACAAAAATATTACCAGGAAAAAAAGAAAAATTTGTCGTCATTAAATGACCCATTGAGGTTGATGTGCCATAAAACAAAACAAATCGAACCATAATACCAAACAGATAAAGTTGAAAGTTGCCCTGTACATTTGTCATTGAACTGATGACCATTTCATATTGAGACTCACGCTTTCTCTCTGCATGCCATATTTTTTTAAACTGTGTAATCATGGCTCTCCACTGCTTCCTTGCTGAGTTTAAGAAAAGAAAGCTAAGCTATGATAAAATATCCAGTCATTTCCAGATGATCTACAAATTGATAGCTGCCTTCCATTACAATTGGTTTTTGTTTTCTCTTTTAGTTTAAAGGGGATTGGATAACGTTACCTTTTATAAAAATGAGTTCTTTTAAGAATCATTTTAAACTGAGCATATACCCGAGGGGTGTTTACAAGTTCTCAATCTGACTAAACAAAACCAAAGAAAGATTCTGTTTAGTCATCTCTTGGGAAGTTGAGTAATTTTCAGCATTGATCGTGTACAAAGAGTTAACCAAAGGTTTTGTGCATGAAAGACAATTACTTCAACCCCTTCCCACCTCCTTGTATCAAACAATCCTTGTGTGTGCTTCTTTTTCAAGGTTTAATGCATTTCTTATGAAAGATGGTGACAAATGTTTGGGGTTGCTTCTCATATAATGGAGCGTTTGTATGATGTTGAATAGAAAAGTTCTTATAGAAAGTGGACTATCAATTTACCTACTTAAGAAACCAGAGATGACCCATTAAATCTATGAGTCTATGTAGATATCTATAGTGTGTGTGTGTGTGTATATATATATATATATATATATATATAGGTACACAAGTTATCATTTTTCTAGTCTGTTCATTGAAGCATATTATAAACACCAGTCTTTTAACCTAAATATTCACCTGTTAACACATTTTTCTCCAAGTTTCCAGACGAAAGATCCAAGTGATAAGAAAAAATGTTTAATCTTGAATTCAAAGCACATTTACTTCTGTTGAAATAGACATAGCTTTATTGAAGATTCCTTCCCAATGCCTTTTGAGGCTGTCTTCAATTTTGACTAAAACAGATTTTATTCTTAATACTCTGCTGAACCTTATCAAAAGTCTACATATGTAAAACACATTTTAAATGTTTTTTTTTTTTCAATTACTATTTAGAACATTTTTTTTTTATTTAGTCATCCATTTATAGCTTTTTACAAAGCATGAAAAGAATGATAGATCACTGGGGCATCCAAAAAAAAAAAAAAAGAAAAAATTACTCATTTTGAAAAATTGCTATGTATGAAAGAGGCTGTAAATGGGTAAAAAATAAGTTATATATGTGTGCATATTTGTGTATGCATGTATATGTATGTGCATGCATACATATACACAGACACACACACACACACACACACACCTCTGGTCAAAATTTTAAGACCAGATACAAAAGGGCTAAAAAAAATATAAAATACTGTTACTTGGAACTAGAACAATCAAGTAAACCTTTGCATACTTGTGGTTTTTATTGCTTTGATTGGTAAAATGATTAAAAATATATATATATATATATATATATATATATATACACACACACACTATTGAATATACATAATATCCAACGTCAATAGCACAACTCAGAGTTTCATGCAGTCTTACAATCTTCAGGTGCTGAGTATATTCTGACCGTTATAGAGCTTATGAATTTGAATGATTTAAATAAACAAGTCTTAACACAATTTTAAATCAATACCATGAGAAAACAAACTCTATAATGATCTGAAGATTGTAAGACTGCATGAAACTCTGAGTTGTGCTACCAATATTGGATATTATGTATATTCACTAATACATAGCTCTGTTACATGACATTGAGCACTGTATTTATAACATCTGAGGAGGAAATATATTTATATATACAAGCAAGTATATGTGCGTATATTTTTTTATCATGCCCATATATATATATATATATATATATATGTGTGTGTATGTATATATATATATATATATATATATATATATATATATATATATATATATGTAAAATACTTAAAAGCTGTACATGTTAAATTTTTATCTTTTTATATCTGTATTGAGCACTTTTTTAATACTACTGTTTCCTGGTCTAATTCAACTCTGACCATTAACTTCTTTATATATATATATATATATAAAATGCAATGAAGAATCTGCAATGTTATGGGTCCTGACCTGGAATCTTAGTTTCAGGCATCTTCCCATCACAGTAACATAGCTTGCCTGTGCCTTTTCTATAAATATTTTCATAGTAATTTTTCTGATGAGTTTTCCTCTTTGGTACCTCAGTAAGCGCAGTACTAGATTAGCAGCTAGGTCTTATCATTTTACAGTTGAAATGGCTAGATGTAACTGTAAGTTCTATGCTAACAGTTTCTTCTCTCGCACTTCTTGCTTGTGGAATGTTTTTCAGCTTCTTGCTTTCCAGTTAACTTTGATGTTCAAAAATTTACATATAATGTCTTCTTAATTCCTGCTCTTTCATTGATCTCTCGTTTTATAATATATTCTTTTTCGCCATATTCTTTCACACTTGGTAACTCCATGAATCTTAGTGGCTTTATTGGAGTGAAATGATTAAAAACAATATGTATATATATATTTCCAGCCAACATTAATCTGCAAAAATTTAAATGCAATGACAATTGCTATCTGTTGTCTTCCTGATTAGTTTTTCCTCTTCCTGCTCATTGTTAATGTTTCTGTTTCTAATTCTTCCATACCCTGTAACCCCTTGTGTCTTAGTGGCTTTATTGCCTTGCATGGGGTGTTACCAATTATATATATATATATATATATATATATATGTGTGTGTGTGCTAATTTGAAATACTGTTTTTGAAGCCAAATTGCTGGGTTTTAGTGGTTTGCTGATGTGGTTTGCTCAATATCAAAGACAGAGCGTTAATAAAATTAATGGGGAAATATTTTTTTTTCATATAACTCGTGTTTACTTTGGAGTAACAGAAAATCAGCAATCAATCAACACCCATCAAAATGAAAGGAAATAAATAAAACACTCATACCAATAAAAGCACAAGAGAATTGAGAAATGACAGCAGATTAACTCTCTTACAATGAGTGGCTATACTTATATAGCGACAAAACTTTGAAGTAAACATGAGTTAAGTGAAAAAAATTTTCTATATTAATTCTGTCTGTGTATCTCTTTTTCTTTCTCTCTCTCTCTATCTATGTATCTATATATATATATATCTTAAAAAGATATAATAAACTTTCCAAGCTACTATGATTTCACCCCTCAGATCTTCAGCCTGGTTTGGTTTTATTCTAAACCAAGCCAGGCTTGACAATCTGAGAGGTGAAACCGTGATAGCTTGGCAAATTGGTTATATTTTTTTAAGATAATATTTCTGTATGTCGCTGGACAAACGATGTATTGAGCACTTTCTAAAATTTACTGGAATTGGTGATTTCAGAGTATACTTTATCCTGTAGTTAACTTATTTATTTAGTTAGAAATTATATTTGCCCATACTCCAAAGAAAAGTGGTAGCTAGGGTTTCACTTGAGTGAAATATTGCAAAACTTTCAGTTGGTCTTTGATAAGTATTGTTAATTTTTTATATATTTGATGACAGACAGACATACATACATACATACATACATACATACATACATATATATATATATATACATATATATATATATATATATATATATATATATATATATATATCAAATGTATGTATATGTGTCATTTTTATTTCCATTTAATATCACTATTGTTGAAATAAAATTATCCTTAATAAAATATAAAAAGGACTAATCATTTGGAGAAGGGGGAAAAAAATGAAATTTTATTCAAATTGATTCAGATTTTTGCTTTTCTGATTTGCTGAGACAAGCACCCATACTATTCATATGAGGTTTGACTTATTTTGACTTTGGGGTTAATGAAAACTTGTTGCCTAGAAAAATTCTATATATTTTCTAGGTTATTATGACAGCGGTCATAGCTTCCTGTCATGCGAAAAAACTTGTATGTCATGGTTGTGATTTAACTAAACTTCTCAAGTTGTACCCCCTCTCCTCTCAGGCTGTGGGTTGAAATTGCTTGTTCTCATGTCACACTTGACTAAGTTCTTCTACATTCTGTGTCAAGAAGCAGAAATTCTCACTTTTATCTATCCTTCCAAATATTCTGACAGCTATGAGTTGGCCACATTCTGACCTTTTGGCTGTAAAACATTTGGGTTCAGTATAGACAAATTATTTCAGATATTCTCAAAAACAGTCAGTAAATCTTTTTTTCTTATAATTAAAAATTTAATTTTTTGTTAGATTTATTAGACATTCCGTAATATGTGCATTTAATTGTGGCAAAGAAGTTATAGGGTTCATATTTATTCTCATCTCACCGAAGCAGGATGTGATAATACAGTCATTTTTTTTTGGTTTTCTTTTTTTATATGGGGAGACCCGTCTGAATTTCTGATATGAGGAGTTATCATTATTTACATGTGGACTATTGTCCTCATAACTGTTGTTTTTATCACAATGTTTTGGTCATTGTGGCCCTGATCTTCATCAGGTGTTTGTCAGTCCACCAAACAACGGATAAAGGCCAGAGGTTATAATGGCTGAAAAATTGTGATAAAAACAACAAAGATAAGGACAGCAGTCAGCATATAAATGATGAGGATGACTCTATATACCCACCATTTACAGCATAAGGGCCAAGGTAGCATTTTTATAGAATATACCCAAGAAGCTTCCTTGGCCTTTTGGGACATGCACCTTAGTACAATGCAGAGATGGTGCATGGGAGATGAATGATTTAATGAATGGCTAGAAATCTGTCAGCTTTCGGGGTTCTTCATATTTTTTTTTATACTAATGTTCACTCAATACAAGACCCAAGAGCCATTCAAGCTAGAGGTGTTACATAATCATAAGAAAGATCAAGTGAATTTCATTGGTCTATGCAGGACCAGTAACAGTTAACCTGAGACTTGAACAGGTCAAGATTGTAGCAATTGAGAAAATCTCGTACCAGTTCTTGGGAAGAAGCTATCCAAATAGAACTTACTTCTTACTATAAGAATATGAAAGGAATAGGGATGATTCACTCTTGTGTATGTTGCATGGCATGTCCCAGTTGTAAAGGTCAGGGACAGTGGGACTAAAGAATGTAGCTTATCAAGCCATATGCTAGAGTGGCAAGTTCTCCATGATACAGAAAACGGGGGTGGGGACACAGTATTAAAGTAGAGAACAGAAAACATGGAAAATCACAGAAAACAGGATTTTTGCTACTAAAAAATAAAACATTCCAACAGTAAAATGTAAAATTCCTGAACTGGAACTTGACAGAATCATTATTTTGCATAAATTTGCAATACACAGCGAAGTCAGTCACTTATGCGCAAGTGCTATGACCTATATTGCTACAACATATCCTTCTATAAATAACATGGGGTATTTTCCAGTACTGTGCAAGCGTCATAATCTAATTCATGATATTAACCTGGCCAAACTGGTCACCACTGGTCGTCGCAGGGCAAATACCGACAGACAATGTTAGCATATGAATAGTGTGGCGCATGCTGTCAAGGGTGGTAAAAATAAAAGTTGTTGTTTGTTTAGTAATTAAATTAGATTTTTAAATGCCAGTTTTATTATATTCATGATGCGTAACACAAAAAGCTAGTAAACTTGGTGGGTGCACACTTTCGGCAAAATACAGATCTGAAGATGCAGCTTTGTGATGATTTTTCACATGATGGTGATGAATTATTTTTCAATTTTTGTCATCACACCATAGATTGGACGCTGACGGATACACATGTGGATCATCAGAAATTGCTGAAGTACAAAAAAATAAAGATGCCTATATAAATAGGTCGTATATTTGTATATTTTACTGTTTACTTACAAGCCTTTGTTTTTCATGTGTTTTTACGATTTTGAAACAAAAATGGAAAATTGAAATTTACTGTCATGGAAGAATATGAAATTTGATGTTTTAAAACATGGAGAACTTGCCATTCTAACTTCTGTCATGATAGCGCTGCGAGAGGCTTGCAACATTTCATTTGTGGAAAAGGAAATGTAGGGCAGAAAATAATTCATCACCTACAGGCTGCATTGATGCTTTTTTTTTTTTTTTTCAAATAAGTGAGAACTGGGCTGTTCAGCAATACTCCATTTTTTTTGGTCTGATGTGGATTTTGTAAAGATATAGCATAGAATGGAGTCAGATAATTACTGGAATGGTGCAATGACCCAACCATTTTTCAGTATCTTTCATAATAAATTGTATATATGAGTTCCAATTAAGGTCTGGGGGTGAGCTTGAATGCCAATAAAGCTTCAAGACAAGGAGCCTCCTTCAGGGAACATTCATCCATCATGATTGGGGAAATTGAAAAGCAAATAGATGTTACCTGTTTTTATGCCATCAAAAAGTAAGTTTCTTGCTTTGTTGAATGCTTTTGAAAAACTGTGTGGATAAAAATGGCATTAATTTTCTTAGGAAATATTTTTTTTAAATAGCAAAGGAGCCCGGGTGATAACTTTTAATATTGTGTCCAATTTTGCTTATGACACAATGGATACCCACCTTGAATTTAGTGTATGCACAAAATGTTGAGCGTGAAATTTTATCTGGGCCAGGCTCATGACCATGTAGACATTAAATTTTAGAAATGAGGGCTTCAAAGAAGCCACCCACTGGATTGGAGGGAAGTAGAGTAAAATAATTAAATGAAAACTTTTGGGGTCAAATGACAATTGGCTGGAAGTTAGGAATTTCCACTTCTAGGCTTATATAAACTTATATATAAGTCACAGTTTGAATGGTTAGTTTCAGCCTGCCCATTTGGGAGTTTCAGCCAGTGTGTTGTGATGTAGAATGGGCAGTAAGTGAAAGTCAGCAAGTCACATTGACGAGAAAGAGTCAGTAAGAAAAATTATAGTTTTGCTGGCCAAAGGGAAAATCTGGTCCATTAGTCATGAGAGAAGACAGAAGTAGCAGTGAAGATTTCCCTAAGTGTCACCAACCCCTGGACAATGAATAAATAACTCGATGTATTAGAAAAAAGATTCCTGGTTTCATTTTTTGCTTTGGCATTATTTCATCTTCTATTCCCTTGTGAACTTTTCCAGTTTTTCTGCACACTGATTTGAACAAGAATGAAACAACAGGAGGTGATCTGCCCAGTCAGTGAAAAGCAGAGGAGAGCCCTAGTCTGTGTTTACAGGCAATCATGTTGTTATACTCTGCTTTAAACTAGATCTCTTTCTGATTCACTTTACATCAAAACCTGTTGGCTGGATGTGAATGCTAAGAAAGAAAAATCCAGAATAAAAAAGTTGCCCTCTTTGCAGGAGCTCCGAGCAGGACATGCAGTGCACAAAACAAATCTCCTAAAAAAAAAAAAAAAAAATTCTATTATACAAGGAGCCAATCAAGAATGTTGCTGACAAACAAAAGACATCCCCCCCAAAACATTGTCAGGGTCCCACCACTACAGCTGTTTTTAAGAATGCCGCTCATGACACTGTAAACAAAAGCACAAACAAGCAATCTGCCAACATCACCACCAGTGACCCTCAGTCAACCGATGAGACGCATACATCAACTTCAGTACTTTCCAACACGCTTCTCTTTTCCCCACAAAGAGACATTCTGCTCATATCCACTGTGTATCTGTAAGACATAGAATTTTATTTTCACCTCCACTGGTAGTACTTGTTTTTTTTTTTCATTTATAGTGTCTTGCTATCTTGTATTTTAGGTGAAATAGCTTGTAAAATGTTGTTTAGTACTGTGCTCTTTTGAAATAAGTTTTAATAGAAAATATCAAAGTTCTTAATACCTGATGAGATTTCCTGCTATTTCCACAACGTATACTCATCACCTTGCACATTGGAAGATATTGTTTTTTAAGGACTACGACAATAATAAATGTAAAAAATAATAAAAATATCTTTAGTTTCTGTTTTGAAAATTTTCTATGGAATACTTTTCTTTAGCCAGAATACAATTATCTTAGAAATGATCTACAAAAAATAAATAACTCTTTCTGATCATAGCATTAATTTTATGGTTTATTGTTGTCAGCTGGTAAAAAAAAACAAAACAATATAATCCTCATTTTAATGAGGATTATATTGGGGTTTTTTTACTGCCTGATTGTGCAACCATAAAAATGACAACCTTTATGCCCACATGAAACTTTTAGTTGTGGTTTGCAGTAAAAATTAAGTACTATTTTTCCATATATATATATATATATATATATATATATATATATATATATATATATATATATATATATATATAATAACATTTAAAGTCATATATATATCACTTGAAATGTTATTTTTAGTAGGTACTCATATTTGAATCGATACTCCATTTATTTATTAAAGAGTATATTTATTTTTGTCTGTTAGCTTTGAATATTCAAGAAAAAAAGAAAATAAATAACTCTTTGAAGCCATAAAATTAATTTTATGGTTGCACGATAATCAGCTGGTAAAAAAAGCAATATGATACTTGTTAAAATGAGTATTACATTTCTTTTTTTACCACCTGATGAATATGCAACCATAAAATTAACTTTTAGTCATGGACTCCAGTAAAATTTAAGTACTGTTTTTCTCACACACACACATATATATATAATGAGATACTAGTATTATTTTCATTTTTATGTAATTTAGATGACAATTCATCCATCACACCGTGTATGTGTGTCTGTTATATATATATATATATACACTCACATACATATTTTTAGTGGATACTCATATTTGAGTAGATGTTCCATTTATTTAGTAAACAGTATATTTATTCATTTTCCTCTACTGGCCTGAGTATTCAAGAAATCATGAGGTTTCTCGAATGTTCAGATCAATAGATGAAAATAAATGATGAAAAATATTCCCTCTCTCTCTATGAGATTTTCTCGAGTATTTATAAAGTCTTAATTCTTGTTCTTTTACTGTTCTATCTCCTGAATTGTGTTTTTTTCTTCTCATATTCTCTAACATTTAGTAACCACTTGCATCTTAGTGGATTTATTGCATTGATTGAGGTGAAATGATTAAAAAAAAAACTTTCTTTGACTAATTTTACTTTTAATGACTTGAAAAGCAAAATTCTTTCTTGTGTTTAATAATAGAGTTAATTATATGGAAAAGAACGTTCGATTACTGCTGCAAAAAGTACAGACCTTGCAATTGTAAAATTACTGATATGTTGCTTCATGTTTTTGATGGTATCAGTCAGGTAGTTTCTCTTGGATATTTTTACTTGTCATGATTTAAAAAGCAGAATTCTTTCTTAGATATGGCAGCAGAATTGTGTAGATGAAAAAACTTAGATTTCTCATGCAAAAAAATATGGCCAATACAATTTCAGGATTACTAAAATATGATTTCATGTTTTGACTGTAAAATAAACAACTTTTCTTCTTATTGAAGATTTCATCTCCTAGATGATCTTTTCAAAAATGGTATTCCTATAAAATTCCTATATAAGTCCATTCCTATAATGTAATACCTGCTGTTTCCATATTACATTTTATATTTTGTGAAAATCTTGGTGCCGACTTATCTGTGGAATATTACATTCTGTCATATGTGGCAAACCACTTTTTAGAAATTCTTTTTAAGAAACATCTTGAAAGAAAATCCTGCATTTGACATAAAACCTTTTGAATCTTTAGCATCTGCTACAATTGGTTGGCAGATAAGTTTCGAGACTTATTACAAATTCTTTGAAATATCTCTACTGACTGCCTATCTGTTAATTCACTATCTGGTGAACTTAATTGTCTCTAACCAAAGTTTCTTAGCACAAGTATTGTAACAATGATTTCTTGCTACTAGATTATTGATATCTGGGAGAGAAATACAGTTTGTGTTTCTTTAAGCTTCAGGTGAGTCGTCATTGCCCAAGAGCTGTTCAGCATATTTTGATCTCATTCTTTGTGTTATTTTCCCAACACCTCAATTTATCCATACTTGTGATGACAAAGAAAATAAACTGGAAGGCAAAAGATAATTATTAGACACTACCTGAAAAAAACCAAAAAACTACTCATTGCCATGGGGATCTTACTCCTGAAAAAGTCTAAGAGGCCAATTGAAACTAGGGGCTCAAAATTAACATTGTTCCACAGATGGTAGAAAATTAGTTTCAGATGGCTTGTTAGATTTTGGGGAATGATACCGGGATGATAAATTAAAATTGTTAAAATTACACCTTTAAGTACTGAACCTAGGTGTGTCATCAGTGTTGTTGCTACTATGTCACTAGAAGTTTCGGGTCTAAATAAACAACAGACTTCTTCGATGGGCGACCCGACTGAATATGATCAGTATTCGGCACGCACCCAGAGTAGATTTGCTACTAGCAATAGGACGTGCTTTATATAAGTTCCCCCAGAAAACAGCAACTAATCAAGACTTCACTTGGGCTATTCGATGTTATAGATCGGGTATGCTTGGTTGTGCTGATCTTTCTACATGCGGCCAAGACGGGGTGGTTTTTTTGGAAGAAGAAGAAAAGAAAACAAACCAATAAATATATATACATTAATGAAATAAAAAACAATTTATTATATTGGCTCGTCTTACACCTGACTTTTCTTTCTCTTCCTCCCCTTTTAGCTCCTTTATTATATCTCATTTGTTAGATCTTTTCCCTCTTTTTATAACTTTCCTTTTTATTCTTAACTACACTTAAAAAACGTTTAAAATAGAGTGATTAAAATGACTTAGACTATTTACAGAAAAAAACCCTCTTAAAATACAGTATGAATAATTTCGGATATTGATTGATACTCTAATAAATTCCGTTTAAAAACTAACAGAAACAACATTTAACTAAAATTGCTTAAAATAAAGTAATCAAGATATTTACATGTTAAATACTAGTTAAAAAAGAAAACATAATAACATGTAAATTTTAGTTAAAATAAGTTACTCCCAAAAATTATCCTTAACAGAAGAAATTTGTTGAAAAACTAAGAGAAATAACATATAACTAAAATTGGTTAAAATAAATTAATCAAGATATTTATTTAAATGTTATATGTATTCTAAAAACAACTAATTTTATATATATATATATATATATATATATATATATATTCTTACATGTCATCAACAACAATACACATGCATACACAACCTAAGTGCTTATTTTTCAATAGTTGAATGAAACGCAACTAAAAAATGAAGGTTGAAGGACTTATTTACATATGTTTATTGTTTCTCCAAATGTGAAAAAAATAGAATCAAATTGGAAGCGCTAATTGAAACATCTGGGAAGTGTTTTAACAAAGAAAGAAAGTGTGACACTAAAATCTGAAGGTGCATTGGGATAGTGAACAATGCCTTCCAAAAGCTAAGCAGAGTATTAGGAAACAGAAAATTTTCATTAGAAACAAAGAAAAGAGTAATGAACTGTTATGTGATACCAGTAGTATATGGCAGTGAATGCTGGACAATCTTGTCAAAGATGAAGATACTTGAATGAACAGAAATGTGGTTCTACAGAAAGATGCTGAGGATTCCATGGACAAAACATTTAGGAATAACTAAGTTTTAGAGAAAATGGAAACAAAAAGGAAACTTATACTTAACATCAGGAAGAGACAGTTGAAATTTCTAGGGAACATAATGAGGAAAGAGGGCTTGGAAAATTTTATACTCACAAGACAGATTGAAGGTGAGAGAGACAGAGGAAAACAATGCATAACATACTTAGTGAGTTTGAATAAACAGATGACAGAAGAAGGTTTATGAAAAATAGCAAAAAGAAAATTTACTGAGAGCTACAAAGAAGAGGAAACTGTGGTGAAACATAATCCCCTATGCCCTGAAGGAATATATAAAATAGAGAGGAGAATTTTGCCTTAATAAACGTACAAATAAAATTATATTTTTTCTTTAAATTTTGGATTAAATAACTTGAATGAATCATTAAGAAAAACATTTGTGTGTTATGTTCTGCTCATCATAAATTCAAAATACAAGTGAGAAGGAAAATTTTGGCATGTTTTTGTTAATTTATTTTGATTGAATGTTTTTTGAGATAATAGTTTTGGATAGGAGAAATAATCAGTTTGTTCATGACTCTCTCCTTTGTCTCAGCCCATTTCATGCCTCTCTCCCCTCTCTTGGACCATTTCATACCTCTCTCTCCCCCCTGTTTCGTGCCGCTACCCCCCTGTTTCATGCCTCTCTCGGCCCGTTTCATACCACTCTCCCTTCTCTTGGCCTGTCTATTTACAGAGTGTAAGAGGTTGATATCTATCTATCTATCTATATATCTATATACATACATACATACACGCACACACACACGCATATATATATATATATAAGCACACTTTTATGTGCATATTTTCTATGCATACACTTCTATGCACACTTGTGTGCATCTGTTTTCAACTGTAAAGAATTAGGGTGATCATCTCCCTCCCTCTTCTTAAAGAATAACCTGCATTTTTCTAAAAAACAAAATCAATTCTTGTATGCTCGTTCAGAGTCTAATAGGCACAGTTTCCATGCTTTACTCACAAAATTCATGATATTGGTTTTTATTAATGCTACATGAAATTTAATAAACTGTTTTTTTTCTCTGTGTCTTAAATAGGTACCGAGTCTTGTCAAATGTAGTTTACACAGGCCAAGACTAAAAACAAACTTGTTTTTTCATTGTTATATATGCATTCAGTACTATGAAATTATCATATTAGCCTGAGTCATAAGTAATTTCCGTTTTTGGGAACCAACTGTAATGGTGTATGTATCATATTAACTATTAGTCGTATGTGGCAGTTGTGAATAAATTTAGACTATACTAATATCACTTAGTTTCTGTGTGGTAGTGGCAGCATACACAGTGAATTAAAGGAAAAATGTTTCACCATAACAACCCAGGGCTGCACACAGCAGGAATCACGGAGGAAAAAGTTGGAATTCTGCTGGTATGTTCTACCCGCCCCACATGCCACATTCACCTGACCTTTGCACCAACCAATTATTATCTTTTTCAATCGCTGCAAATTTTTCTAATGAAAATCAAATTCAAGAGATTGTAAAATAAAAACTTGTGAAATTTTGTTTAAGTTATCAAAGAGCTGTCTGATAAGTGACGATAAGTCATTGCAAATAATGGTGAATATATAATTAAATTAAATGTAATTGTCCTTTTATTTTTAATAATTTCACTAATTGAATATAGAATTGAATAAAATGTAACTGTACTTTATTTTATTAAATAATTTCCTAATTAGTGAGTAAAGAATTGAATTTAAATGTATCTGTGCTTTATTTTTTAATTAGCAAATATAGAATTGAATTAAATGTAATTGTATTTTGATGAAAAATACAAAAAGTAATTAGTATAAGAGCATGCATTCACACGCCTAATAATTGATGTACAATTTTCGTATTCTTTTATCATTGCTTCTAAAAAGCAACAAAAAGTAACAAAAACCCTATTGTATCTGTATCTTTTTGAATAATATTTGTGTGATTCTCTTCCTGTGACTCTTATGAATTGATATTTGTTCATTTCTCATATTCTTGGAGAATTGTAGGGTTCCTTTTCTTGTTTATCTTAATGTTATCCTACCTAAATGTTGCCCTACCACTGATCTTTTACTACTTTGAAAGAATAGAAGAAAAAACTCAAAATACCCACTGATCTTTATTTCAATGCTTGATAGAGTCTCTGACATTGAGGTTCACATTTAAGAAATGTCATTTCCAAAAGTAATTATTTCAATGTTGGCTGTCAGGTTTTTCTTTTCATTTCCCTGACACTTTTTTTTTTTTTTTCCTTTTTCTGATTTTGGGTTGCTTGATGCCCTTTGTTTAAATTTCAATTTAATCTTTGACAATTCATTTTTCAGTAAGGAGGACATGTTATTGAAAAGTTGGATAATTTACTTGAATATGCTAATTGGCATTTAACATTGATGAAATTGACTTTGATATCCATAAGTCTAAAAGAAGAAAAAAAAATAATGTAAAATTCAGTTTGGCATTTTATATATATATATATATATATATATATATACTTTTTGATCTGCTACACAGGTAAATAGTGCTGATTTCAAATCGTTACTCAGAAAAGACCCAGCATATGAAGCTTTTGAGATACATACATAGCATAAATATGCCAAAGGCAAACTCTGATATGCCACCATTTTCCGACAGAAATTAAAATACATCCTTTAATCTGGATACATATACAAGCTTCTAATCCTCCTCCTTTTATGTACCATGTCACTTTTGAACATCGGCTCTCCACAATTTCCTGTTCTTTATAGCTCTTAGTAAATTTTGTCGTTTTGCTATCTCTCCAAATACTTGTTCTGCCAACGATTTACACAAGCTCGCCAGGTAGGTTATTCATTGCTTTCCTCTGGCCAGCTTACTTTCAGTGTGTCTTGTGAGTATCAAATTTTACAAGTCCTCTTTCCTCATTATGTGCCTCAGAAATTCTGTCTCTTCCTGATGTTAAGTGTGTCCTTTTTGTTGCCATTGCCTCTAAAACTTTGTCGTTGCTCACATGTTCGGTTCATAAGCAGGTAAGATAAATTTTGCCAGATTAATTCTCCAGACAAACACAGGCAGTATTGTATTTAATAATAGTTTTCTATAACTTTCTAAAAGCCAATAATGCTGTAGCAGAGATAAACGATTTGCCTTATTAGTAGGTTAGAAGGATGTTATTGAATTGTGATCCACTTCTGCTAGTCTGGAAAACGGGTAATCCGTTATCATTCTGAAAAGAATATCTGAAACATCAAAGATGTACAAATGTAATTTAATTAATAATATATTAATATTTTCTTCTTTTTTTTTTTTTTTACTGCGGTTCACTCAATACAAGGTTCAAGAGCCACTCAGGTTAGAGTGTTATTGAATGAGGTTGTTGAAAGTAGATAATGGTTAACTCTAGACTTGAAGAGTTTAAGATTGTAGTGATTAGGGCACCATCCCCGTGAGCATCTGTTCCACAAAGTACCATGACCTGGGAAGAAGCTGTACAGAGCAGAGCATCCCAAAAATGGTTAGTGATCCAAACAAGACAGCCCCCCCCCCCGCTCCCCAGTCGCCCAACGTGGGATATTAGAACATTTATACATCAATTTACACCTGACTGGCTCAACCAACTAATGTCTGATCCGGTCCCAACTACATTAAATTCTATTTGTAGTTCTACAAGTCAGTGAAAATTCCATCATGTTATATTGTTAGCTTCCTAAAGAGAACGCCGGCCGATTGTATGCACCATGTTTGTTTCAAGCTTCTCCCAATGGGAAGTTGGGAAGGAGAAAATGAAAGCGCATACACCTTATTGGATTGACCTTATGAATGAGTGAAAGGAATTACCTTGTTTCTTTCTCTTTCGACTGTGAAAAGCCCAGAAATAGCTCATTTAACTGGCATAGACTGAATTCTTCTGTCAATTGACAAAATATACATTTTGATGTAAAAAAAACACAACTGAATCCTTTATCTTCTTGGACATTTTGGATGTTCAGTTTGCAAACAACTAAAAACGGGAGCCTAACATTGTTAATCAATCACGCACTTCTGCGGCAATTTATGTGCTTTTAATTTTGTTTATTTTTTTTTTATTTTTTTTTTTATTTTTATTTTTTTATTTTTTTTTATTTAATTATTTTTTTGTATTTAATTATTTACAAAAAATTATTTAATTTATTTGAAAAACAAGAGTTAGGTTCATTTAAAGAAGTTCTCACTATATAAGGAAATATTTTACTATTTGTCTATTTTACTAGTTTTTTCTTGAGTTCCTCATTTGTGGAACTCTCTTCTGTTTTCTTGCTTTCCTGCCACCTACAATCTTCAAAAACTTTAAATGCAACACCAATTGTCATCTTCTATCACCTTAATACCGGTTTTTTATTGTCTTTTCTCCTTATTAAACTTTTCACATCCTCTTTCATTCTCAGTAACCTCTTTTGTCTCAGTTGCACATCTCATTACTTGGGGAGAAATTATTAAAATATCTATCTGTTTATATATATATATATATATATATATATATATATATATAAAACATATTTTGGTAGCATGTTTTCATTAAGACATGTCTCATTGAATAATTTAGACAAGTTTTGTCTACTTATTTTCAATAGGATCCTCTCATATTCACAGACAAGCTTCTTAGTATCCTTATTAAAGGAAGAGAGAAAATTATCATGTTGATACATCTTCATTTATTTTGAGTACTTTCAACATTAGCACAATGTCATTATCACAGTGTTTTTTTTTTTTTCTAAGACAAAATTGTTGTGTTCATTTAAAAGTTAAATTTTTTACCCATGAAGAAAAACGCTAAGGTCATTTACTGTACAATTTAAATTTCACAATGTAAATGTCAGGGTAGGTAAGTAAGTTATATGTCCAAATGTTTATTTTAAAAAAACTATTTAAAATTATTAGTTAAAATCTAGATATTTTAAACTATCTTCTGTAAATATTTTAAAAGATTTGTGAGGTATTCATAATTAATTTTATTAAGG
>OZ038495.1:100241667-100304167 GCA_964036315.1 Acanthosepion esculentum | reverse complement strand
CTTAATACTCTGCTTACAGAGATATTTATGGTCCTGTGATTGTGTCAATATTTTAGTTCAAGTTATGTCTCTTAGTTTGTTTTTGTTTTTTTTCTGCAGATGAAAATAATTTCATAGCAGTCTTGTTTAGATTCCCTCGCTTAGTGGTGGGTGGAAATGTTAGCCTAATTGTTAACACTTCTTGCCCTTTGCCTGCAAAGTAGGTCAGAATATGGTTCACAGGTTTTGGTAACCATTGGTCGTATTTCTGTAAAGCCTTTGGAAAAATGGGTGGCAGGATTTTGGAATTAACTGGTTTCAAGCAATAAAAATATGATTCAAAGTTGGTACTATCAACTTGAATTGATAAGAAAAGCATCAGCAGAAAAAAAGAAATTTGATTTCTAACTTTGTTAGCATTTGCTGGATTTCATGTTTTCTTGTGAATCTTTATGATAAGATTATTTAGGTAACTTAGAGGCATTACTCAATAATAGTTAATAATAAAAACAAATTTAAACTGAGTTACCTCCCATACATATCCTTAATATAAATTGACTATAACGGAGTGTGTGCAGACACATTTACAAAAAAATTCACAACTATCAATGACACTATTTTTTGTTTTAGTAATTCACTCCTGAAGATGATGTTGGATGAGATTCAAAGAACTGGGGAAAATAAAAGAAATACCAAAACTACGGTGTCTTCCTCAGTTTTGTAAAAGCACTAAGAAATTAATCTGTGAATTTGAGAGGATTAAAATAAATAGACATAATATGTCTAGATTATTCAACCAAACATGCTTGATTGAAGATATGCAGCATATATATATATATATATATATATATATATATACATATATACACACACACATACACACACGTCTCCAAGTATCATTTTTCACCATCTTCAAAATATTTTAAGCCGTCCTGGAATCAAATCTGGTGATATGATTTAAAAAAAAAAAAATTAAACATTTCAGTTAAATAAACTTGAATAATTTTATATGATAATGTTCTTATTAATTAATTTTTATGGTCAAAGTAACTTTTATCATATTTTACTTGAAGAATTGAACTTTATGCATTCATTGTCTATAGAAAAAAATATTAGCAAATTCTAAATATTCACAATTGAAAAGTTTTTAAAGTCTTTATCAAAAAAAAATTTTATTTACAATTATCTGCCTTGCATTGTGACTAAATTTTTTATATTTATCATCACTTAAATTCTTCCTTGTATTTTCAATGTAGTTTATGTTAAGCAGAAAACAACACATAAATGTTCTTTGTTAAAGATTCTTTCAAATCTTTTTGCAGAAAACTGACCCAAAAAAACCAAAAAAACGATTCTCTTGCTTTGTTTATTAAAGCAAAATTAGTTTTTACAATGTTTTCACATTTAGAGATAAATAATACAAAATAGCTACATTTAAATCCATCAAGCTTCCTTTTTCATTTGGGTTACATTCACCAATTTAAAAAGAAAGGCTTCAGTTTTATTTATTTGTATGTTTTCCATTTATTAAAAATCTGCCACTGATGGTGAAAAGTAATTTTTTTTTTTTATCATCCCTGCATTGTCCTAAAAAACAAACTAGGTATTCCAGGATGATGGAATAACATTAATCCTGAAGCCAGGCTCTTACTCTGAAGGTAGTTGCAGCAGTAAATCTCTATTAGATCCATTGTTAATTTTGTCAGGATCCTTCCTACATTCAAGCAACCTTTTCTTCCAATTAAGCCAAATTTCAGAATGATAGAGTTTGAATTGCTTTTCTTTCAATTCACAAACTTTTTGGGCCTTTTTTTTCTTTTTATATATTCCTCTAACAAGCACAAAGATCCTTGGAAGCCATTGCATGCCTAACAAAATCAATTCCATTTGAAGGACAAGAAACCTGTTTCCCTTCAAAGTTTTTGAAAAATTGCCTTGCATTCAGGACTGGAATTATCCACATTTTCTTTTTTTCTTTCTGTAAATCACTGCAATTTGTTTTTTTTATTTTTGATTATGCCTGCAAAAATTTTATTTACTGTATTTTTACCCTGTTAATTTTGTTTAAATTTCTTCATCTTTCTATCTCTCTCTTCTCTCTCTCATACTTAATACTTCTCGTTTTCACTCTCGCGTGGTCATGTGTGACGTCATGAGCTACGACACGTTTTTCGCTTCCTTGGTTCGTAAATAAGAGTTTGTCTTTATTTTGAGCTTATTCAAAAAGCAAGGGTGGGACATTATTGTGGTTTCGTATCTGTGTTGTTTGATTTATTAAAATTGTCATCTTTGTTAATGGCAAATGTAAGCCGAAAGCTTAGATTGGATTCAAACATGTGTCAATATGGTGATTTCCTTTCGTCTTTCAATGATAATGTGATTAAGCTTATCAGACAATACGAAAGGAACTTACTAAAAATAAATAGACAAAACTTGTCTATATTATTTAATGAAACATACATTAATATATATATATATATATATATATATATATATATATATATATAATGGCATGTCCTACCATATTTGGTAACCAACCCTCCTGTGTCTTCCCTTTCCCACTACATCGTTAATATTATAATAATGCTATTATTATGATTATTACTATCATATAATATCAGCTCAGCTACACGTGACTCTTTTCTTTTCTTTTTTGAATGCATGTCTTATTGCTTCTTTCTCTGTCTGATGATTGTGTGATTGTAACATTGAAAATTTAGTTGCAGGTAACAGTAAAATATAAGTACTGTTTTTTCTTTTATATTTTTTATATTTGCTCTGTATTTTGTGTATATTTTACATACCAACATTTAACACATATATATATATATATATATATATATATATATATATATAATCAAGAATAGTACTTTAAAGATTTGGAGTCCAATGTTCTTAATGAAGTGACAGCAAAAAACAAGAAAATATAGTCTGGTTTTATTTTTATTTTCTTTTTCAAAAATACGTCTATTTTTCAATAAAGGATGCTTCCACAGACTTTTGTGACTGTGGTTTGCCTTGAAGGAATCTCCTCCTCTGATGGCACTCAGTGGAACCCCAATGTTTGAAGGCTCATGCTAGACATTTGTGCATGTGCTCATCAGTTTCCACCAGCGGAATTTGTACCAATTTCAATACGAGTGTGATATTTCAATTTCTCTCATTGATTTTGATGATCAGGCATCACTTCAATTGTTTGTTTTTGAAACTGAAATCACCAGAAAATATCAAGGACAATAAAAAGGCTCAAACTTTGTTTGTGTGTGTGTGTATATATATATATATATATATATATATATATATATATATATATAAAAATCATGAGCATGAGACTATTAGATGAATAATTTGGAATTCCTATAAAAGGGATCATGCCCAGGTTTAAAACTTTTGTCTCTCTCTCTCTCTCTCTCTCTCTCTCTCTCTATATATATATATATATATATATATATATATATATATATATATATATACACACACACTTTTAAGGTATGTTATATCAGGGATAGATGATATGTAAATATAAAATTGGACACTGAGTGGTTACAGTCTGTTTCATGCCTGTATAATCATTCGGATAATATAATAGACCTTGCTAACCATAATGTGTCATTGACTAGTATGTATAAATAGTCAGGCTAAAATTCAACATACATAGCCTGAAGATTGTATTCAAGCATGAAACAGTGTTACCACTTTGTGTTCACCTTGGTTCACTTTATATATATATATAACAAGAATAGGAGATATATATACAGGCAGAAGAAATTAGTCATGACTATCAGACAATTTCTGTGACCACATCAATCCCTTATATCTGGTCACCTAAGTCCCCAGACTTGCAACTCCCTTGACTATTATGTATAGAGTGCAGTTGAGCGAGAGACCAATAAAACTCCTTGTAACACCAAAGATGAACTGAAGGCAAGGATTATGGCAGCACTCATCATCTTAAATAAGGAGACCATCCAGAAGAGTTGCAGGAGATTCCAAAGTCATCTGGAGGCCGTGATTAAATCCAATGGTGATTTTATTGAATAAATTTACTCTTTAGCATTTCAAGATATTTTTGTGTAATTTTGTTAAAATGAGATATCAGTGTTATTTTCATTTTTAAAAATTTAGACGACAATTTATCCATCGCACCCAGTACATGTATATAGACAATTTTTTCACTCCTTACCTTCACCAAACGAGAAAAAAAATGTAAGAATGTTGGAAAAACTAAATAAAAAATTATATTTTCCTTTTCTGTCATATTTAATGATAGATTTAAAAAAAAAAAAAAAGGTTACTGCCCAAAAATATCCAGTCATTCAATATTAATGAAAAAATAACCTGCCTTATCAGGCTATTTTTTAATTTGTTACAATTTTCAAAACAGTTTGCAAAGTTATCTTTTGGCATTACCATCAGTTGCCATATCATCTTCTTCGTCTTATCCACAATGCTTCAATGGTGATTTTTAGTTTGGGGAAAATGAAAGGTTAGAGAGAGCCAAATTTGGATAAAACAGTGTCTGAGAGTTTAAGTGATATAATTTCTACCCCCACCCAAATCCCACATGCAACATCATTTTGAATGTGATGGTCACACACTACTCCATATGACATGGTCACAGCATCATATTTGTTTAAGTATGTGGCTTGAAATAGTGTTTGCTGACCACAGTGGTTCCATAATTGGCCAACTGAATTGGTTGTCATGTTAATCTCCGTGCCAGTACATCAAAAGTTATTGGTAGTTTGTATTGGCTACTTTTATTGCCAACAAATCTGGAAATATTGCCAAATACTTGTCAGTGACAGAGAGGGAAAAGTGAATGAGAGAGACTTTCTTGTCCTATCATTTGCAGATCCATGTGTTACTATGAAGGTAAAAATTCTCACTGAAGAATTTTGGAAGGAGAACCTTTTTTTTTTTTTTGTTACCAGGAAATCTTGCCAATTGCTGATTGATCAATTTACAATGAAAAGGTACAGCCATATCCATTTTGTTCTTATTTGTATGACTTGTGACCATCAATTAACCCAATCATATTTTAGAAATACAGTACATTTCCAACAACCTGTATGGTTGATTATTTTAGTTTGATTTTTTCCCTCGATGTTTAAACTTTAATTTATACCCTATTTTAAACATACAATGTTATATTCAAGCTTACTTGTTTTTCTTTCTGTTAACTGAGTAATCCCATAAGAGAGTGCCTGTTCCTGCATGTGCACTAAGGGCCCTCTCATTGGTTGGTAAGAAGGCTGATTCCTGTAATATTCAAAATGGTGCGATGTATTCCAAACAGTCCTCTTATATATGTATATTTATTTTCAGATTTAGTGCATTTTACCAGCATCTCTGGTTCAAAGTATTTGGTAAAATTTTAATTGATTGAATTTTTCTTGGGTTTTGTACAAATGTAAATATTTTTAGTGTCCTAATATTGTGTTCTGTGTCATATCTCTGGGACCCAACGCTACTACATAAAATGGTATTAATGGAAAGGACGATTTCTTTTGCTTATTCATTTTTATTAGAAGATAGAGACAGATGTGGCAGCTTGGATTCTAAGAGGCAGCAGGGGGAATGACGTTAAAGGAACGCATGTTGACTTAGCATCTCTTCACATCTGGTCTTAGTCAATCTCTCAACTTGCGTGTGGAAAGCATATCGACGCTTCAAAATTCTAGGTAACCTCTGTTGAATTTGTGCCGTTTTGGACTTATATCCAAAACACAGACAAATGTAATCAATCACTGTCAGAATATCAATGGCCACGTGGCACTCTGGTCAATCACTGACCATTCTGACCCTGGCCTTTGCATTCTGTAACACATAAAGACTTTGTGAAATTTAATAAATGTGCTTCAGTTGACTTGCAAAATGATTTATGCAAATTTTTCTCACAAAATACACTTTTCATAAATAAATTAGAAAACAAAAATTTAATTAAAATCTGATAATTAGCAGATTTTGGTGAATTTTCAAACATTTTTTTTTCTTAAAAATTTTCTTATTTAAATTCCATGATATGATTTTATAGAGTGTAAACAATTTTTTAAACTCAAATATCTCTCGTTATATATAGGGGACATATATAATTTTTGAAGAAAAATTTTTTCAAACCTTTCATTTTACTAATAATGGCTGACTGCTTCATTTCTGAGTATGCCTGTATGTTTTGGTGGCTAGCCATCTCTGTTGTAGATGTGCCTTTTCATGTACATTTGTGTTTGTCCAATACTCACTGAACCTACCTGTAGTTTATACTGCAACTAAATGGGCCTTAGTAACAGTTTCTGGAAGATAGGGCACATCATCTAGTGTGATCAACAGTAATTAACAAAAGGCCAGTATACTGAAACCCTCAGTCACTATGACTTATGACTTTGTGCTCACATAACCATTGATGAACAGTTCTGTCTATCCAACTTCATTTACCTGTGGTATGGTTTTCAAGTACATTCCAAAGGTATCACACAATGGGATTGCCTCCCTTGGCAGATATCAAGAAATTACCATCCTGACAAATTGACCATAGTTAGATTTGAACATGGCTTTCTTTGTTTGAAAATAAATGTTCTAACCTTTCAGCCATGTTCCCATATTGCACACCTTACTAATATAGCACAAAGATGATAACAATAAAATTAATTTTTATACAAATTTTGAGATTCTTTTTCCACGTTTACTTTTTGTCACAGGTCGGAGAAGGTATTTAGTTGACAGAAGGGAATGGATGAGTGTCACACTTGATAAATCACTCTCCCATAATTATCTAATTAGCAATAAAAAGTCATTACTCTTATAGTCAACTTCAACAGAAGCTATTTTTTTATGCCATTGTTGAACTGTCTAGGATATATACACACACACACACACACATATATGTGTATCTGTATGTATGTATGTGTGTATATATATATATATAAAATGTGTGTGTGTATATATATATATATATATATATATATATGGGTGGAAAGTAGCCATACGAACATGTTAGGTTAAAAAGAACCAACAGGGTCTATTTAATTTTTTATTGTATTTTCAAATTTTTTAGTAAGGTCTTGTGTATTTTGCTCAAAATTGTGGATAAATTGTCTGAAGTTCATTTTGCATTGAATACTTTTGATCAGCTCAGTCATTTTCAAGAACCAATCACAATACACAACACCTTATTTGAAAATTGGAAAAAATGTAATATTAAAATTAAACACAGACCTTGTCAGTTCTTTCGAATCTAAATTGTTGATATATTTGGGTAGCAATCTTTCTTTTATACATGTTTAATTGAATGTGACAGACAAGAAAAAGCTCATTATTTTTATATTTAGCTTTTCTAATATTATTATAGTTTTCCTTTTGGGATTTAAGGAACTACCTGTAATGATTCTTTTTTGGGGAACTTGGTAGAAATGACAGTCACATTTCACTCGTACAGCTTCAAATTGATACGACTTCCACACAATAACACACCTTTGAGAGACGAACATTGAAAATGGCTATTGAGTTGGTCGAAAGTGCTTAACCCAATAATTGTTATAGTTTCGACACTTGCTAAGCTCCCTCCCCCAAAGAAAAACCTGAAGAACAAAAGGAAAATTTAATATAGAACTTATAAGAGATTCCTTGTTTGTCACATTAAATAAAATGCACACACACACACACACACACATATATATATACACACAAGAGTTGAATATAAGTATGAAATCTGACAGAGTTATAAGGAACAAATAGGAAAATATTAATAAGTTTAACACATTTCAATATTTATTTAGCTTCATCAAACTTTTTTAGAAGGGGAATAATGCAGTGTTGTTTTGATTTTTAAATTCTATGTTGCTTTGTTTTCATTGGTTGTGTGGACATAATGCGTATCCTTCAAACTGTCTGTGTGTGTTAGATATTTTTAGATAAGACCTAAATTTGAGGAATTTTTCCTCTCTTCCAAATTTTCTTTCTTAGATTCTGTTCTCTGTCTGACTTTTTGTTCAAACTTAGAAATGACTGAATATTGCATCATCTACTTCCGAATAGAACAAGTGTCAAATATTTGATGGCGGAAGAAGATGGAGGGAAAAAAGAAAAAAGAAAGAAGTCTTCAGTGTTTCTTTCTCAGTTACATATGCAAAAGAAGAAAATAAACATTTGGAGGAGGATTTTTGGAGGTATAAAAAAATAAATAAAACTAGATGAGAAGAATACTTGTCAAAACTCGTTGGTTGGTTGGCCGTAATGTTAAAAAAAAGAAATGCATTGTGTCTGCTGCACTTGTCTAATCTAAATTAAACTAAATTAAACTTTATTGAAAATCAGAAGATGTTACCAGGATTCTACATTCATTTGACTGTATTTAACCCTTTGTCTTGCATCATCACACTTGGCTATGTGGGAATTCAAAATTCATTACCTTCTCCCCACCAGTTTTTATCAGTTCTCACTGAGCAGAGTACAGCACAATTGACGAATCTTCTTTTCTTTGTTCATGATGGTTAGATATTGTCTCCTGGCCAGGATTCAGAGAATAGATGAATTCATAGTTTTTCCTGCTATTCAACCCATAGCTTAAGGGGTAGAATAGATGAATTCATAGTTTTTCCTGTTATTCAACCCATAGTTTGGGGGAGAATAGATGGATTCATAGTCTGTCCTGCTATTCAACACATAGCTCGGGGTGGGGGAGAATAGATGGATTCATAGTTTTTCCTGTTATTCAGCCCATAGCTTGGGTGGGGGAAGAATAGATGGATTCATAGTTTTTCCTTCTATTCAACCCATAGCTAAAGTGATGGATTCATACTCTATAAAAGATCATAATTGATGTTCTTTTTTGAGGAATTAAACAAACACATTGTTTCTTAGAAAATGCAATCCTGTAATTTTTTATTGTCAAAATCTCAATATTTTCTTTGTAGTCATATCTGCAGAAATAAATCTTTTCACATATGAGATTTGCTGTCTGCCTTAATAATGTAAATTTCATTTATTTACTTGGATGTCTTATTTTTTCATTTCTTTTCTGTTTATTGATTTTTAAATATCATGGTAACCCACCCTAAAACTTAACTCGGTGTTTTATGTAAAAATTTTAAGCCCAATTGCTTCAAGAAATGAGTCCATGCATGAAAATGTTGGTCGGGTGAGGGAAGAGCATTTATACAGACAAGCAAAATACTCTAGAGATATTAAAAACTATCTATATGTCACTGGGGAAAATGATTTTAGTTCCAATTCAGAAAACACACAACTGAATCTTGTATTACGAAAAAGAATTATTGGGTCATATGAAATCTTTAGATTCTCCTCTTGCAAAAAATGTCTTCTGCCTTAGGGAATAAAATAATGAATTTTCATTATCTTTTGCTTGGCAAATTTTTGTGTGACATTTTTTTTTTTTTTTTTTAAATAACTCTCCTGTTTAGCATATATACATATATGTATGTATAAATACTAACCAAATTACCTGCGCCTTGCTGCGTGTCACATTTCTTGTAAGAAAATGATGATTGATTTTAAATCATTGTTATAATTTGTAGAGAAAATGCTGCATTTCAATATTACTCAATGATCTTGCCGATGTGACCTCCATCTTCTGTTTTTTTCCTTCTATATTTTGGATAGGAGTCATTCCCTTGTTCAAATTTAAATTTAATTTAAATCAAAGGGAAAAAGTTTTCAGTGAAGTGTTTGTAAAAAAACAGCTTGATCTGACCCCTTGATGTGCATTTGATGCAATACTTGGTTGATATGCAGATTTCAACATTGATATGATAGTTAAATTGTCGCAACAAATATGTATTGTAAGGCACTACCCAGAGATTGGTCATTTCTTTATATATATATATATATATACATATATATATATATATATATATATAAAAGGCAGGATGTGTGTGTGTGTGTGTGTAACGAATGCACGGCCGCAATTTTCAACAGATTTGCACCAAAATTTACATGCACATGCTCCAAGTTAGCAGAAGGCCAAGACTTACTTTGCATTTCTCAACTCCCATCGATAGTGGAAATAATCGATTTTTTTTATGCTTCTACAGTAGTTTTCATGTAGTTTGCGGCCATTTTCTACTGGCCACAGTAAAAGCCTATAGCTGGCTGCCACGAATAGGCAGGAAGATTCTATTGGCCAGCATGAGAGCCAACAGCTGACTGACACGAATGTTAACTAGTATGCTAGCATGTAAAAAAAATTGATAGCTGCATTCGTCACAAGTGGGAAAAATTTAAATCTGCATGGCACTTTACTCCAATTGGCTCATTTACTTGCTTAAACTCAACGTTGATTCTGATTCCGCAGAACTGGGTTGGGTGTGAAAAAGTATTTAACATTCTTTTTTCATTCAGTTTTTCCAGTTACGAATCCTTTTTTAAAACTGATCGTTTTGTGTTCATTTTGTTTAATTCTTTTTTCATAACAGATTTAATGTTTAGTATAGAGCTTAGAAAATATTCGCAGTGTGAGATAGGCAAGAAGTAAGGCATGTAGCAACATCAGCCTGGCAAAGGGCACTCCTTTAAAGGCAAGGAAGGGTAAAAATATTTTAAGTCAAGTGATAGCAATTGCTATGCTGCTAGTATATATATATATATAAAATGTATTTTTTTCCTCACCGTTTGGTACAACTCTGAGCTTGATGCATGCATCAATCGTCTGGCATGGATTCTAAAATTTAAATATTAATATTTATAACCTACTTTTAAGATTGTGGAACAGTCTATTTACTTTTTTCTTTTTTTAATCAAGTTCATCCCAAGCAAGGCAGTAAAGCCACTAAGGCACAACAGGTTACTGGGCATGGAAGAGTTAGAAACAGGAATAATTGCCTAGGAGTGAGAACAGAGGAAAGTAATCAGGAGGACAGTAGATAGCGATGGACATTGCATTTAAATTTTTTACAGATTAAAGTTGGCTGGAAAGCATGGACCTGGAAGAGAGTTCCACAAGCAAGAAGTATGAGAAAAGAAACTGTTAGCATAGAACTTACGGTCACATCTAGCCAACTCAAGTGCAAATTGGTGAGAGCTCGTTGTCAGTCTAGTACTGTACTTAAATTCAAAGAGTTTAGGCACTGCAGCAAAGAGTTCATCCGAACAATTACCATGAAAGTATTTATAGGAAAGGAAAAAGAACGCTTGATTCAGTGTGCTTTACTTTTTAGCCACAAAGGTCTTCAAAACAAGCAAGGTTCTAATTTCACATCCTCTTCACTTAGATTATTATTATAAGTAATGAAAATGTCAGAATGAAAGCAAATACATTACTTCTTTAGTGAGTGGTTTTGACATTCACAAAAGTTATCTGTTATCTTTCTTACCGAGAAAAAACTTCTTTTCTCTTCCAATGTATCAGTGAACTTAGCCAATTGTTCATTGCAGTTCCATAATAGTTTGTTCAGGTTTTAGTGATAGGGAAGCCTACAGAGAATGAAGCCCCTTTCAGTAGTAGATGTCATTTTGGTTCAGATGTTGGAAAAAACGATTTTTTTTAAAAATTTTCCTTATAAATCTTTTTCCAAAAATGCCTATTTTTACCCCCAGAAATAAAAAAAAAGAAAGTGAAATGTTTCAGTGATGACTCATTTTTGTTTTTCATTCATGCAAAAACCACTTCCCTAGTTTGTTTCATCACCTCAAATTTTTCTACAATTTCCTGTATTCTTTGCTTCAAATTATCCTTCAGTTCAGCATTTTTTTTAAATACTGCTTTCTTCTAAGATATTCAGCTTAAAATTTGCAATTTTCTACTTTTCACACCATTCAAGATACATGATTGCACCTACTGAATCAATGCCATCTGCTTCGAGCATCTATTTCTTTGACCCCAAATTAAATCTAAACAAAATTATCTATTTTATATTTAGCCATGATTTTTGCCAAAATAAAGTGTGATACTTTTTTTTTTGCAAATTGTTCAAGATTGTATATGCATAAGCAATAAAGAGTTGAGTAATCTTAAGACACTTTTAAGATTTCCCTTGCATGAATAACCTAATAAATACCATATACAATACTTACCTTTCTCCCTTTCATAATATAAGGGTACACCATCTAATTCTTTGTTTCTTTCTCTTGTTAAATTTATAAAGCATTTAAGTACATGATTTCTTATCTGTAGGTTTTTGAGAAATCATCAAAGGACAATCTGGTTTGCTACATATTTCTCAATACAAAAAGAATCATGGGGAGGGGGGTGAAGGATTGTCTACATGACATTTTTGTCATTGACTTCAGACAGCAGTTTGACTTAGTAACAAAAAAACAGTGCAAACTTTTTATTCACCTTTTCATGAGTTGTTTCTGGAATATATTTTTATTGCAATTTCTTATGGCAACATTTGGGTTGTTTTTGACATGGTGCCAGCAAGAAACATGGATAGGGAAAAATAAAGGTTATTCTTTACTTCCAATCCATTTTCTTTAACTGAATAGTAAAAGACCAAAGTGTTGCAAACAAATAGACTATGACGGCATTTAACTATAAAGTGGAAACAAACAAGAGAAATAAGATGAAAGAAAGACGAGTCAAAAATGAATAATAATGACAAGGCTTCATCTAAGAAATTCAAACAGCTTAAGACTATTACGTCTTATTACTACGAGGTGGAAACAAGCAAGAGAAATAAGATGAAAGAAAGATGAGTCAAAAATGAATAATAATGACAATGCTTCATGTAAGAAATTCAAACAACTTAAGACTATTACGTCTTATTACTACGAGGTGGAAACAAGCAAGAGAAATAAGATGAAGGAAAGATGAGTCAAAAATGAATAATAATGACAAGGCTTCATCTAAGAAATTCAAACAACTTAAGGCTATTACGTCTTATTACTACGAGGTGGAAACAAGCAAGAGAAATAAGATGAAAGAAAGATGAGTCAAAAATGAATAATAATGACAATGCTTCATGTAAGAAATTCAAACAACTTAAGACTATTACGTCTTATTACTACGAGGTGGAAACAAGCAAGAGAAATAAGATGAAAGAAAGACGAGTCAAAAATGAATAATAATGACAATGCTTCATGTAAGAAATTAAAATAATTTAAGACTTTTATGTCTTATTACTACGAGGTGGAAACAAGCAAGAGAAATAAGATGAAGGAAAGACTAGTCAAAAATTAGTAATATTGACAATGCTTCATGTAAGAAATTAAAATAATTTAAGACTATTACGTCTTATTACTCCGAGGTGGAAACAAGCAAGAGAAATAAGATTAATAGTAATAAATATGCTTCATCTAAGTAGTTCACACAATTGTTTTATATTGCTTTTGCTTCAGTGAACGTGGAATGGTATGTTTCTCTGCTAAGGATGGCACATAGCCATTTTCTGGAAGTACATCATGTAAATGATATTCATTTTTTAAAGTGTTGTATTGCTAGCATGGTAACTATTTGCTGCTCCACTGCATTCTAATATCATTGATTGATAACTAAAAAATCTATTCTAAACATTTGAGAAATTATTAAATCAACACAGATATTTAACTTTGCTTGATCATGTCTTTTTTCCTCATTCACGACAAATTAGCATGACAGCTGTTTGGCTTCGCTGTCTTTTCTAATGTCATTCCACAAAATTTTAGGCTTAGGTTCGCCTTAAGAATAAGTGCTTGACAGTATTAAAAAGAATATTGAATGTTTGATATTCTTTAGATTATATGAGTTCTACAGATTTAATTAGTACAAGACTGTTCTCTTGAGGCTGAATTTGTAATGTTAACCTTTCAGCTCCCAGACTAATCTTCTACTAAACTTTGAACCTGCAATTTCCTGGCTTTTAATATTGGTGTGTTACTATGAATTCTGAAGATGAAAGTAAAAAATTGCCCATCATTATAAGGGAAATAGTCAAAGAGTCTGTTCTCTTTCCCCTTAGGCTTAAATCAAAGATTTTTTTCTCTTTTCAAGACTGTTCCACCATTAAACCCCTGTTCATAAGACCAACATGTGTATGCACTTGCCTTTGGCTACAAAGCCCAGCATGTCCAAGAAACTGTTATCTTTATGCATAATGCATTTTTACTGCTATTGTATGGTGTGGCATCTGGTGCATTCTGGATTACATTTGGATGTCTGGAGCAATCAATAAAATTAAGAGGAGGCAAGAGAACACAGAAGGAAACAAATGTTACCTGATGATGCTGTAGATAATGGGCATTAACACAGAGTATTTGATTGGTTAAGTGCTGGGCTTTTGGCTTTTTGATGTTCTGCTCATAACTTTCCAGCATTGCTTTACTATGAATCTCTTTTGAAAGATGCTTAAGAAGCATCTTCGAATACTGTCTACTCGTTGAAGTACCTGTCAGTTGCATGCCAAGAGTTCAAGACCAGTTATACTGACAGGAAAATGATTTGTTTATACTGATGGTCAGATGGTCTTTTTTCTTTGTTTCCTTTTCTTTTTTTTTTTTTTTTTTAAAAGTTTACTACTCAACGTCGAGGCTAACTGTGATGAATCTGAATGCACACAATGCTTCATGTGCATTGTATGTGAACAGTCATTTGCATGCACTAGTTTTTTTTTATTATTTACTAGATTTTTATTATTTGTGTTAGAATGTACTTAGAAAAAATTACCAGTTCCTTGTATGTTCACTAGTTAAGTAACATCGAGATTGGTCAGTACCTAGATGGGTGATAGTGTATTTGCCGTTGGCATCAATATCTGAATGGCATCTCAATGGTCAGAAAGGAGCACAATGCACAAATTCACCCTACAGGCACTGATTTCATTTTCTTGACGATTACAGAAGAATATATATATATAGCTTATTTTGGGCCTTTGCTCAAATGTTCTGGGCTTACAGCCACATCATGTTGAAACACTGGTTCCCATAAAATCACTGAAGTTAAGCAACATTGAGTTTGGTTAATATCTATATGGGTGACCTCTTGAGAATACCAGATGCTGTAAGCTTAGATGTGTGTGTGGTGTAAATAGATAATTGGCTCAGAATTGTTAATCAGAAAGTCAAGTTCCAATTCCAGTTTGTTTCATTACATTCACTTATGTGCAAATAGCCTTTGGAAAGGCATGAATCCACTACTTCTCCTTCCAGATAATTTTATACCCATTCTTACCTTAACATCTTGAAAATCATATTTACCCACAAACTCGTACTTCTGAGAATAGGTACAAATCCCAAGTGTTCTCACTCCAGCTGGAGGAACTCCACCCTGGTTGACCTCCACCCCTTCCTATCTTTGGCCATACTCGGCCATGTGAGGCTGAGGTATCAGATCAGATTGTTGCACAGTCTTGTTCCTTAAAGCCACATCACATTGAAACACCAGTTCTTTTATGATCACCAAAGTTAAGCAACATCAATCCTAGTCAATACTTAGATGGGTGACTGCTTGGGAATATCAAATACTGTAAACTGGGATGTGCGGGTGGCGTAATGGATAATGACTCGGAATTGTTAATCGGAGAGCGAAGTTCCAATGCCAGGTGGGTTTGTTATATTCACTTATGTGCAAATACTCTTGACAAAAGTATGAATCAACATCTTCTTCCACTCCCAGCTATGGATTAATTAGTAAAACTTGTATCACTAAATCATTATTATCTACTCCCGCCAAAATTCTCAAAATCCAAAAATATTTTCTTGCTTTAAATAACCTGCAAAGGGTTGATAAGCCATAGAAAATGAATGAATCAAATGAAATACTGATTAGCTACACAGGCATGTCTTTTTGATTTATTCACAACCTACGGAATATAAATTTATAGAAAGTATTGTGGCTTCAAAGTGAGGGATCAGTTGATATATTGTTTGTAATATAAAATTGATCCCTCACTTTATATCCACATTATAACTTCTTGTTTATCTTATTCTGATCAGGTATGAACCCACCTTTTCCCTCCTCCCTATAGGTTAAATTAGTAAGACTTCTATCACTAAACCATTATTATCTCAAAAAAAATTCTTATCTAAAAACGTTTTCTGGCTTTAAATAACCTGCAAAGGGTTGATAAGCCATAGAAAAGAAATCAATCAAACAATCCACAAAAAGAAAGAAGTTGATTTTTTTTTCTTTTCTTTTCTTAAGACAGCATTTTTATATGGAGTCACAAAAGAAAAAAAAAGAAAAGTGAAATATTACCAGCAAATATTTTTGTTTTGAAAAAAAAAAAAGTTTTCTTTTTACTCTTTTATTGCCATAATGATTTGCAGACCACATTGAGTCAAACAAAATATCCCTAGCAGCATTTATATTCAAAAATATCCTTAGCTGCATTTATGAATAGTGAGGCATTCAAAAAAATACTTAGATTTGAGGTTAACATATTTTTTTTCTTTTACATTCACTCTGTTTAAGACTCAAGAGCCACTCGATGTAGAGGGTTACAGAGTAAGAGGTAAGAGGTACATTTTCATAGAGATATGTGGGGAAGATAATGATTAACCCAAGACTTGCACAGGTTAAAATATTTTGTAATGCAATTTCACCAATGACAAATTATTGCTTTTTTTTTTTTTTTTTTTTCAATACCAAATATTAAAATTTTTCTGTCTGAATTTCTGGAATGTGGATTTATCATTATTTACATGTAGACTATTGTCCTCATCTTTGTTGTTATTATCACAATCTTTCAACTTTTGTGCCCTTCAGCTTTCGTCATGTAGATAGGTTCACCTATCGTGCAGTTCACACTCCTCCCTGGTCTTTTGAACAGGAGTTGAGGTTTATCCCTTGTTTCCTGTTCAGGACTGGATCTCCAGTTCCATCAAATCCTCTTCCACTCCCAGTAACCCCTTCTCTTAGTTACATTATCACCTTATGAATGAAAATAGTCAGCTGTAGTCGGGATCATAGAGTCGATGCAAATGATCCTTTCCTTAGCTGCATACAGTTTTGAATTCAGAGTCTGTCCTACTATTTACCCATAGATGGGGGGGGAGAGTTGGATTCATACCTTATCAACCTTGCTTGGAGTGAATTGATAAAAGAAAAAGGTGCATGTAAAATCCAGGTAAACTTCATGAAATTTTGAACTGAACCACTTATTTAATCTTTGCGAGTAGATTGTTCTTGTTTCACTGACCATGTCTAGGGATATCTCGTCTATTTCTTATTTAGTCCGGCTCAATTAATGTTCACCTCATTTCTTCCCTGTACAAAACTAAATATCTGTACATACAGACATCATTAGGCATTAGTAATCACTGAATACCCCAGCGTTTTCAGTACTCAAACATTTGGTCAAAAATGTAGTGGCATACTTGTATGTCACACTCTTTATCATAATTTGCTACATATATTTATTTACTGTATTAATTTATAATTTTACATTTTTTTTTTTTTTGACAGGCTTTTTTAAAAATCTATTCTGTATAATATTTTACTTCAAATATTACTGTAAAATGATAAGTATTTTGAGAAAAAGCACATTTTACGACAGCAAAAAATCTTAAGCTTTTATGATATGAAAAATCTTTCAATTTCACTTTTAATGATCATTATCTTAAAGGGATGAACTGGCTTTTATGTTACTGTTAAATACGAATTTAAATAATTGGCTGCTACTTTTTACCCAAATACACTCAAATATTTTTTTAAATGCTAATTTCAATAAACAAATATTGAAATAAGAAAAATTTAGATTTAGTAATTTAATCACTTGAAATTCAGTGGTAATTATTAGTCCTATTCTATCTTATAATACTGCTAATTAAAATACTTAAAGTATTACCTGTTACTATTTTTACTTGTACTTTTTCAGTGAAATGTCCATCAACCAAATGTTCGTTTGGCCAAATGTCCAGCCACGGCATTTTCTCCAAAATGAAAGCAATATTTATATCTGCTTCAGAAATGAGTTCAAGCATTTTTGTAATTTTAGTTCTTAAAATAGTTTACCAATACCACTGTATCACTGGTTACAATGTGCAACAGTATTTGATCCAATTCAAGTGTATTGATCACTCTTGTCTAGCATTTAGAATCCCAGAAGTGGGTAGCTGGAGAAACATTCAGAAATCAGGTGTTGCATAAAGAACAACAACTTCAGTATCGGTTCAATCTGTCAAGGTGTTGCCTGAGGATAGCCAGAATTCAACATTGAATTTAGAACACAGTGACAGATTGAACTAGGGATCAAGTCTTTTCTTTTTTTTTTTTTTCAGACCAGTGTTGTCTTTAAATAGAAAATGGCATTGTCACAAGTTAATTTTCCATTATCTTATTGGTCAGAATAAACCAACCAATGAGTCAGCGATACTGCTGATGCCTCTCCTATCACTTCATTGGTTAGAGCTCTCAACCAATCCATGGCTAAGATGATTCTCATATGGGTGGCCATCTTTAACATTGCAAGCTTGCACTTGGCACCTGAATTTTTGAAGAAACAAGTTCTGATCACTTCCCTTTATAAAACCTCTAAGTCTCTGAGCAAGACTTGAAAGAATTGCTTAAAATGTTTTATTGACACCTTTTAACAATTCCTTCAAGAGAAGATTAACAAGAATCATTCTCCTAGTTACAAGAACAAAAAACATAGTACATGAAGTTACTTGACCTGTTATGAAATTTTGAAGTAAATAAGATTTTCAGGGGTTGAGCTTTCAGAAATGCAATAGTCACCTACCTTCGTATACTCTAAAAAGAAAAAAGTTTCACTGACTTTCAAAGACCAAAAGGCATGAAGGAGTAATAAAACTGAAGAACACATCAATCTTTCTTTCTACTTCATCCCTCCTCTCTTTTTGTTTCACCAGCATTTCTTTTCATTTTTCTCCATATTTCTTACTTACCATCTACTTTTCCTCTGCCACACATTTTTTGCTCCTCCTCCTCTTCTCCTCCCAATTCTGGTGAAATATGTTTCAGTTTTAAATAACCCTCAAAAACATAAGAAGTTATAAAATACATATCGATCAGTCAATTGCCAATTCTGTGAGTGGTGAAAAGTTTTTAATCTAATCAACTTCCCAAAATCAGATCAGAGAATCAAAATTAGATTTTTACTTTTATAGTTTGAAAGGACTTCTTTGTCAGGCCAAAAACTTTCACCACAATCTTATGTGTTTGATATATGACAAAGTGGAAAAGTTTTCTCGTGACACATTTCATCTTTTAGGACTTCATCCAACCAAATTTTTTATGTTGTTGCGACTACACATGCACACGAATGAAGGATGCTGAGAATTAAAAAGATTTTTTTCTTAATCTGATTCATTTAGATTCTTTTCTTTTTTCCATCACTTTTGTTAGTAGATATCCCATACTGTGATAATAGAAGTTCTGCCAGGAATGATGAAATGTTGTAAGATCCAGGGCGCAAATTTCCTCTAGATGACCTTGTGATCAAGGCACTCTCTAGACATTTTCATTGTACTGGATAGTTTTCTCCTTTGACCAGAGTAGCATCTTTTATGTCAGTCTCATTACCCGAATGAATCTAAGTAAAAGGTTATATGAACATAAAAGGGACATTTTACAAAATAATATATCAAATGCATTCATTGCCCACTGACAATGACCACAATTTTGATGTAAGAAGAATATGAATGAATCGATCAAGCTTGTTCTTTTCTTGGTCTTGGTGTTCACTCTGTTGCTCTAATAGTCCACCTTTGTCTTTGAGGCAAGAGACGTAGCCACTCGCCCCATTTATGTTTGTATTTCTTGATATTCTCGGTTATGTCCTTCACTCCAGTTAGCTGTCAAATCCAAATGTGTTGCTCTTCCTGTCACGTAAGGTGATGCTGAGCATGATTCACTCAATTTTACTATAGAAGACATTAATGGGTTATAGAAACTGTAGTAAAGAATGACATCATGTGTGCATAAATCACCAAATATTAGCACATTCATAAAAAAAGATTAATTTTCAAAGAATATTTGAGATGTTTTCGATGTCATATAAACGTCTACAAGTTTTATGTTGTCTTGGTAGCATGAAATGATCTACGCCCTGAAAAATGTTGCAGAATTAATATTCTTTTCTGTCATTCCCTTGAATTATTCATTAACACGACAAACTGATTACTAGCCTAAGGTTATTGTATTTAGAGGTAAACCTGTGAATATTAATTACTTTTCAGAAGATTTCTATCAAATACAAACATGTTTTACAATATCTCATTGTGATATTAATAGCCATAATGTTTTTCAGTCAGGATGTTTAATGTTTGTGATATTGTGCTCGAACTATAATAAAATTAGTTAATAACAACTATGGTCTTCATTGTGATATAATGGTTAACAAGTTGGTTTCACCGATCATTATGATGGATTCCTCTTCCTCTGTGTGCCATGTTTCTTCAAGATGTGGGCGATCATGGCTCTCCACAATTTCCTGTCTTTTGTAGCTCTTAGTAAAGTTTGTCTTTTTGCTCTATCTCCTAATCCATTTTCTGCCATTTATTTCTGCAAGCTCATTTGGTAGGTTATGTGCTGTTTTCCTCTGTTACTCTTGCCTTCAATATGTCCTTTGAGTATCAAATTTTCTGTGCCCTCTTTCCTCATAATGTACCCAAGAAATGTTTAACTATCTCTTTCTGAGGTTAAGTGTAAGTATTCTTTTTTATTTCTAAAACTTTGTCATTTACTCACATGTTCAGTCCATGGTATTCTCCGTGTCCTTCTGTAGACCCCCCCATCTCTATTACCTCAAGTCCCCTTTTTATCTGCTGTCCCACAATGATTGTTACATTTAGTGTATAAAATTTGTATGCAAATGTATCAACTATTATGGGACAAAAGTAGTAATATATTTTAATTCTTATTTGTCTACTCCCTTGTATATTAAATGCAAATACTGGCCTGATTAATTAACTTCCTTCAAGGTATGGTGCTTATTTCGTATGGGATGCTCACTATTTTTCAAATAATTTTCTCAGCGAGAAAATCCTTTTGTTCCAGGAATCAAATCCCTGCTTATTTTTTTAAGTTGAAAAATTCCTACCAAGATGACTATTCCAGACATTGCAACTCTTTTATATCAAAGAGTTTCACCCCAAGCAAGGCAATAAAGCCTCTAAGATGCAAGTGGTTACTGAGCATTAGAGAATATGAGAAAAAACCACTATTAAGAAGAGAGAATGCTAAAAGAACAAGAATTAAGGAGACAGAAGATAATGATTGACATTGCATTTAAATTTTTGAAGATAAAAACTTAATTACAACCTCGCTATTTCAACAATAAAATGACGAGGCCTTGCTGCCAATCTAGTCCTGCGCTTGAATTCATAAAGTCTAGGTACCATGGAGGACAGTTCATCAGAACAATTACCATGAAAGTATTTATAGAAAATGCACAGAGAAGCTATATTAAGGTGGTAGGAAAGTGACTGAAGCCAAGATACCAGATCAGGATCAATAAAATTGCAGATACTTCTTTGGATTTCATAAAGAATCTCTAAATATATCATCATCATCCTTTTTCAACCTTCCTGTGGTTGGTCAGAACTCCATCGGCAATCTCTTTCCACACTGTTCAGTCCTGCATTGCTATCCCCAATGTCCAACCCTGAGTCTCTAGCTATGGTGTCTGGATATGTCAATATGTAAATATATAGCATGAACACCAGACCAGATGTGGCAGCTTTATTCAAAGCAAGGATGAATAGTGAACTTATAAATACGTATTTACACTACATTGTTTGGATTGTTGTCCTTATCTTTATTGTCATATTCACAATGTTTCGGCCATTGTACACTCCCACATTCTTCAGGCAATATACGTTGGAATTTCAAATCAAACCCTTTATTTTGTCCACTGAGGTAGAGTGCTCTAGTTCCACATGCCATACCTTTTCTGGATATCTGCATTTCAGTTATTTCCCTTATTTATTTTCCTCAACTCTCCAATTTTTTATCACCTCCGCTGTGGCCAGATATTGAACTCATAACTCTTTGGGTCAAGTCATTGGATTACTAATGCTAGGTCATGTAAGATATGTTCTGGTGAGGAAAAACTGTCTAGCATGACACAGTGAACTAACTTTTCTAGCAGCAGACTTAGCAATTGATTCAATATAATCTTTCCACGTCATGTCACCCTCCTGGGGGTTAGCATCAGTCATGCTAATGAAAAGTAAAAATGTTTGCTCTAAGATAGAGAGCAGTTTTGTTTTGGAGGCATTAAAATTAACAAGCCATTCTTTACCTCAATTGACAATGGGATATACATCATTTTTTCTATCACATAATAGTTGTTACATTTAGTGTATACAATTTGTATACAAATGCATCAACTATTATGGGACAAAAGTAGTAATATTTTTTAATGGTTATATTAATGGTTAATGGTAATATTTTTAATGGTTATATTAATGGTTAATGGTAATATTTTTAATGGTTATATTAATGGTTAATGCTAATATTTTTAATGGTTATATTAATGGTTAATGCTAATATTTTTAATGGTTATATTAATGGTTAATGCTAATATTTTTTAATACTCTCTTGTATACCAAATACAAATGCTAGCATAATTAAATGATTTCTTTCAGTTTCCCCTTCCCTTGTACATATTTGTTATATCACATATTTCAAATAACTTTTTTGTGGCCCAATTATTTTATTCCCGTTTATTAAATTTATTCTCATATTTTGTAAATTAAAAATTCTTGAACAACACAACGATTCCAGATGTTGCATATATTTACTACAAAGGTGCAACATGAGATGCAGAAGATGAGAAGATTGAAATCGAACCCTAGAGATTTGTTCTCAATTTCTCTTTCTATGCTTCGTCTTATCATCATTTTCTTTTGTTTACATATACTCATGCTTATCATATTGTCTTGAATTTTGTTTCCAACGCAAGAATTCTTCACAATATAGCAAAAAGAAAAAAATTGTTTTTCTCCAAGCCAGTGTATTTGCCGTTGGCATCAATATCTGAATGGCATCTCGATGGTCAGAAAGGAGCACAATGCACCGATTCTCCCTACAGGCACTGATTTCATTTTCTTGACGATTACAGAACAGCATATATAAAAAGCTTCTTTTGGGCCTTTGCTCAAATGTTCTGGACTTACGGCCACATCATGTTGAAACACTGGTTCCCATAAAATCACTGAAGTTAAGCAACATTGAGCTTGGTCAGTACCTAGATAGGTGACTGCTTGGGAATACCAGTTGCTGTAAGCTTTGATATGTGGGTATTGTAATGGATAATGGCTCAGAATTTTTAATCACAGAGCTGAATTCCATTTCCTGTTGGGTTTGTGTATTCACTTACACTCAAATACTCTTGGGAAAGGTATGAATCCATTTCTTCTTTCCCCAGCTATAGGTTAATTAGCAAGACTTGTATCAATAAACCATTATTACCCCTCCAATATTTTCCTGGCTCGAAATAACCCACAAAAGGTTGATAAGCCATAAAAAATAAAATCAATCAGTCAATCAAATGTTCTCATTCACTTTGTGTTTTTTTTTTAAATAATAATATTCAGTTCAAAATATTTCCATCTTTGTTATTTTTTATATAATTTGTATATTTTTTTTGTATAGATATTTGAAGAAAAACAAAAAAAACAATCATTATTATACATTAAGTTAGTTGGGTTAATGTCTGCACCTTATCTGTTATAAACACAGCTTTTTATTTTCCCATGACCGGGTATCATCATAGGGTTGCTAAGGACTTGACTATTTCCTCCACATATCTGGGCTGAAAGCCAGAGGTGTATTAAGTCATGTTAGAATATCTTTAGCATGTAGACCTGGCGGAGCCCATCCCTCTCCAGTTCAAACCATAACCAATGTCATCCAACTGGAAGGCTCACCTTTGTCATTGACGCATGTCTATTGATCCCATGAAGGGAACCCTCAGCTCTGGCCTTTGACACCAGTATAGGAAGCACTCCACCCAGTTATGCCATGTCATCAAGGCACTGGTTACATACATATGGATCGCAGTCTACCCAATTGCTTTAGGTGGCTGTTGACTCTACAAGATGCTTCATCTGCCCTTTGACAGGTTTTGTTTTTAATCCTGTTAGAAAAGCATGGTGGGGGAACTGATTTAGTTACTGATGACTTTGACCATGCAGAAAATAGTAGTGGATTACATGATACCACTAGCACTTGTGTACAACTTTTAAGCGATAAGGCAGTTGAAAGACTTGATGCTCTAAAAACCTCCTCAGTAGACCCAGCATAGAAACAAATACCATATATTGTGACTAATTATGAAAAAAAGAGAACCTAAGACTAAAAATTCTCCTTTCTCTATGTGTAGTGGCTCTTCATAGTCTCATGCCCTTTCATACTCTCATAAAATCAGATCTGCAGACAAGCAAAATTAGGTCTAAAGCACCAAGTTCCCACCACTGGATGTGCCTATGTGGCACTTGGTGTAGTGGATAAGGAGGGGGTGGTGGTAAAAGTGGTCAAGTTTAATCTCTGAGTTAAATATTGCAAATAATCATATAGTCCTGTTCAGTTAAATCAACAAATGACATCACATTGATAAATGAGAGCAGTCCGTGTGCTGTGGATTGAATAAAGTGTTCAGTTAGAATGGTCAACAGGAAGTACCAGAAGTTCACTGAGGTGCCCAATGAATACAACCAGTTTCCCCCAATTTGCACTTTTGTTAATTTTTAGATTTTCTCAACCATCTACTCTTCACTTATCAGGAACCCTTGCTTATTAATTTTTGACTTTTTTTTATTGGCATTTATTTATTTATTTACATGTGTTCTATTATCCTTATCTTTGTTGTTTTTATCACAGATTTTTTTTTTTTTTTTTGGACATTGTACCCTCTGATTTTCATCTTTGTTGGTAAGCTACAGGGAATTTCCAAGTGAACCCTGTATTTAAACTTCAGGGGTAGACCGTTTTTGTTCCACTGCCCATAGGGATATCTTGTCTAGTACTTCTTTTTATTTGATTATGTTGATTGCTCACTGTTTCTCACTGAATACACACACTGCATGGCCCAAGGATTGAATTCACAATTTGATGATATAGTAATTGTGAGTTCAATCCCTGGTCTGTTCAGTGGCAAGCAATAAGTAAGAAGTACTAAAAAATAAGTACTAGATAAGGCATCCCTAGACATAGTCAGTGAAACAAGAACAGCTTACCACTATAAATTAAATAAAGGGTTTCATATGGAATTCCCTGTAATTTACCTGGGTCAACATATGCTTGATGATTGCTCAATAACTGAAACCTTGGTATAATAACAACAAAGATGAGGTCAACATTCCACACGTAAATAAGAACTCCTCAGAAATTCGGATGAGCAGATATTATTCTGTAACGTTGGCAAAATTTCATGGAAATTTTTCTAAGGCCTGTTATTTAAAAATAACAATGGACATTCACTTTTAGTTTTACTTCTTCAAGATTTAATCATTTGAAAAACTTGTTCTGAATCATTTCCCAGCCTCCCCCGACATTTATTGAAGCCGCTGCCTGTTTATTAAATTTTCTCATTTTGTTCACTCTCACACCATTTATTACTGGAACCAGCAGTCATTTCTCATGAAATATATCCCCAGAGTTATATCAGTTGGTCTGTAACATAATGATTAAAAATGCATTTATTTTTCAATATGATCTCCTTTCTTGTCAAGGCACTTAACTCATTGTTTCACCGTTAATCATATATGTCAGTACACAGATTGTTCTTTTTCCCTTGCTTTTTCCTTCATCTTTGTTCTCTGGTCACTTTCTTCATTATTGTATTCTTTCTCTATGCAATTCTTTTTTTGCTCCCCCACTTCTTTCTCCATCTCCTTCCTTTTCTTTTGTATCTCTCCTCCTCCTTCCTCTTTTGTCTTCTTTCCCTCTCCTGTTTCCTCTCCATTCCCATCCTTTTCTTTTGTATCTCTCCCCGCCTCCTTTTTCTCTTTTGTCTACTTTGTCCTTCACTTTCTTTCTCTTTCAACCTCTTCCATCCATTTCCTTTTCTTCTATCTTTCTCCTCTTCCACTTTCCTTCTCTTTTGTCTTCTTTTTCCCTCTTTTTTCTTTCATTCTCTTTCTCTTTACTCTTCCTTCTCAGTCAACTTCCTTCTCTTTTGTCTTCTTTCTTCTCTTTGCCATCTTTCTCCTTCTTTCTTCTCTTTGTCTTTCTTTCTTTTTCTTTCTCTTTTACATTCTTCTTCCTTCTCTTTCCTCTTTATTTTCTGTCTCCTTTTCTCTCCATTAATTTCTTTCTTTTTCTGTTGTATTTCCTCTCTATCCAATCTTTCTGTCTTTCTCTATCCTCTTCTTTCCCTTCATTTTGTATCCGTCTATTTCTTTATCATATTCTCTTCAGTTTTTCATTTATTATTATTATTATTGTTAATTGCTCTGATTAATTAATTAAATTTGGTAGATCTAACATTTCCATTTCTTTTCTCAGAAATTATCAAAAATTAAATCTAATCGGAAGAAGGAAAATTTAAACAGCCTGACAAGGATGACAACGTCAATATCCTGATTGAAAAACAATTTTACTTTATTTTTTAAATATATTTCCTGACCAAAAAACTTTTCTTTGATTCTGAATCATTGAAGACATCAATCTGGAAATAAAATAAATTCCCTAGACAAAAAAAACAGAAATGCGTGATATGATTTTTCTTTTTTTTTTTCTTTCTCTTTGATCTTTGTCATTGTCTATCACATTAGGATGAAATCAATTTTGGCCTCTTCTGGAGGGATGTGAACTAATCAATGTTAAAACTGTATTGTCCTCTGTACATTTAAAATTTTTCTACTCGGATGAATTTCTTTTTCTCTCATCGATGTCTTCCTGCAAGCAGATTGTTTAAATAGCTGATTCATAATATTATAAAAAAATTACCTGGTCCTCTCTTCCATCTACTCGTCCTTCCATCAATATGTCTTGTGAGTGTTGAATTTTCCAAGCTCTCTTTCCTCATTTCACTTGTCTCCTTTTGATTTTAATTTCTAATATCCTAGTTCCCATTTTCTTCAGAAGATCCTCATTGTTCACATGATCTGTCTGTGGTATTCCCAACTTCTGCCTGGAGAACCACATCTCTGTTGTTTCATGTCTCTTCATCTGTCAGAAAATTGTCCACCATTCACAGCCACAAGAAGATAGATATGACATAACAGTTCTGCATTCTCTTCTTTGTTTCTAATGAGATTTTCCTGTCCTAATACTGTCCTTCATTTCTGGAAGGCATCTTTTGTTATTCTGACATGCTTTCTGTGTCGCATTGTCTGTTGTCGGTTACTACACCATGCAAATAGTTAAATTTCAACACCTGCTGGATTCAAAACTTACACCTTTTTCTCTTTTGGTGATGACCACACATTCTTATAGTTAATGGCTTGTTCTTTCTTGTTTTCCTTTGCCAATTTGTAGCTCACATCTTTGGCTGTCTCTTTTGCTGACAACAATACATTGTCTTCTTACAGCTAATAGTTAGTCCTTTTTTCTTGCTTTCCTTCACTATCATATCTAAAAAATTTTCAAGATCTAATTCTGAGTTCACCATCAACACTGACATTTGTGTATCTTATGTTCAGATAATATCCAAATAGGTATTCTTAGGATCATCTTGCTGTAAAGGGGAGGTAAATCCTTTTTTGAAAATTTACATGCAAAAAAATAAAGATAGGATTTTAAAAACTTTTAAAAATTTCAAGTGATGTCATTCTTACTTCAGTGTAATTTATGGATGACCTTAAGGGATCGAATGATGTACTTAAATATCATTTAATCATTTATGTCCATCCATACTTTTATATAGAGGTAGGTGAAGTGGAAATAAGCAGACCAAAGTAGAAAGCCATGCAGATAGTGCCATTAATTGCAACTGCAACTGGCAATGTGTTTTGCATTTGTGCTCACTGCTTTTATTGTATTTGTTGTGGAATAACATCATTCAGTGGACAAAAAAAATCATCTAATCGAATTGCTCTAGGGAAACCATTATTGTCCAACTTTAAAAAAAAAAAAAGATTTCATCAAAAGTCATTTCCATTCATAAAAGTTTTAAGAATTTCTTGCAGTAAAGAAATGCATTTTGCAAAAAAATCCATGACAAAAATTAGATTTTTTTTAAAGAAGATTGTTTTCGGCCTGTATTTATTTAATCTATTCATGAATTACAGCCAAATTTGTTTAAGATAATATTTCACCAAAACCTGAACCAGAGAAAATTCTTTTTGCCTTCTTTCCACATTAGAAGTGTTTGCAATTTTTAAGATACATAATAAGGAAAGAAGGCTTGAAGAATTTCACACACTCAGGACATTAAAGACAAAAGGTAAAAGAGAAAAACAGCCAATTTTTTATTTTTTTAATCATTTCACTCCAACCAAGGTAACAAAACTGCTAAGATGCTGGCGGTTTCTGAGTGTAAAAGAATACATACATACATACATATATATATATATATATATATATATATATATATATATATATATATATATATATATATAAGAAAAATAAAAGAACTGAAATTAAGAAGACACAAGATAACTATTAATATTGTATTTAAATTTTGGAAGATGAAACTTGTCTTCAAAGCAAGAATCTGGAAACTAATTTCCCAAGTGAGAAGTACAAGAAAAGAAACTGCTAGGCTTGAACTTGCATCTCCCCATTTAAACTGTAAAATGATGAGACTTTGCTGCCAATCTAGTATTATACTTAAATTCATAGTCTAGGTACCAAAGAGGAAATTTTGTCAGAACAATTACCATGAAAGTATTTATAAATAAGGCACAAGGAAGCTGAAATATGATGGTGGAAAAGTGAGTGATGCCAAGATGCTAGGTCAGGACCAAGGATATTTCAGATTCCTCTTCAGACTTTATCATGAGCTTTTAAATATATAGCAATAGCATCAGATCAGGTATGACTGCGGTATTCCAAGCAAGATGAATGGTAGACTTAATGATCTTATGTAAATGGATGGCAGAAGAAAGAGTAGGAAGGATAGTAAAAGACAAACCTTGAGAGCTACATAGGATTGAAAGTAGTGGAGAGCTATGATTTGCCTACCTAATAGTCTTGTGTAAATGGAAGTAGGAAGTATAGTAGAAAGAAAAACATTAAGAACTACAAAAGATAGGAAGTTGTAGAGAACTATGAATTAAAAAAAAGATCTCAAACCGGAAGAATATATAGTTAATACTCGAGTTTTCTGATATTTACGCACTGCATGAACTTGGAAGTCATCTAAGAGCTCTGTTCTTTTAAATCATTATTGTACTTATGAAATTTGTAGTAATGAATCTCACCCACTCAGCATAAAATTTAAGCATACGGATCTGATACCTAATAATTTATGTTTTACAGCTGTGCTTCCCATATTTTTCTGACTGCCACTTTTTTGGATCTCAGGCTCCATCTCTAACATCACCCACCACACACATCAAATGCACATTCATTCTGGGTATGGGGTCTACTGCTAATTTAAACCAGCAAATCTAATTCCAAGGTGGTACCTAACTAGAACCCTCACCCTGATGTCTAACCCATGGGGTGTGTCCTGTTGGGAGCATGTCATCACAACAGAAACAGATGTTCAGATTTTTAACTGATTTTAGACCATGAAATAAAAGAAAACCATGCTTTCATATATGATTCTGTTAATTTTATTGTTTCTAAAGCACACATATTACCTAAATATTCTTAAATATGATTTTGTCACGTAGGTATTAAAAAAAAAAAAAATGTATGTTTCTTTTGTTTTGATAACTCTCTGCCACTCACAGCCATCCCCTTTTCACCCCATTGGGACTTTTTAACCACTCCACTTTATGAACAACTACTTGAAAGTGAAATGCTGCTGGGTGGTAAAAATCTTGCATAGTCTTAAATTCTGCTTGAAATTTATTCCGTTAGAAATTGGCTCATTTATGTGAGTGAGAACTTAGAATCAGAAAGAGACAGTTTAACTTTTGGGGGCACATAATGAAGAAGGAGGGCTCGGAGAATCTGACACTCAGTAGACTTGGTGGGCAGAAGGAAAAAGAATGAAAAAGTGACAGTTGAAATTTCTCGGGCACATAATGAGGAAAGAGAGCTTGGAGAATTTGACACTCTCAGGATATTGAAGGCAAAAGAAACAGCGAATAACTGACCTTGTGTAAATGGATGGTAGAACAAGAACTGAGAGGGATAGTGAAAAGACAAGCATTGCTAAGTGTTACAAAGGATAGGAAGTTGAGGAGAGCCATGATCACCTATGATACATAGAAGAAAAAAATTGACATGATCTTTAGAGATCAGTGATAAGAAAAATAGTTAAAAAAAGAGTATATATAAATACATGTAAAAAGTTTTCTGATATATATATATACATACACTTCATGAACTGATTAAAGAGCTCTTTTTTAAAATCATTATTTTACTTAGGAAATTTATAGTTCTGAACATCTCTAAGCCAGCATCAAATTTAGGCATACAGATCTTGATATCTAATAATTTGTTCTGCAGCTGGCTGTTACTCCTTTTTACTGATATAAAACTCTGTCACTCACTACCACCCCATTGAGATCTTTTTAACCACCCCACTTCATAAATACCTACTTGAAAGTGGTCTTCTGCTGGGTGGCTAAATGTTTTGCACAGTCTCAAATTCTGATAACCCTCTTTAGTTTTTTTTGTTTTTTTCGACCCGCCCATTGTGTGCGCGGCTGAGAAGATCACCTTATTGACATTACTGATGACCTTCAACTTCTTGACGTTTACAAGAGCTTTGAGGACAGATGAATTAAATTTTTTTTAAGACCACAATTATAATGGTTGATCTGCAGCAGAAATCCTGGACAAGGAATTGGTCGCCCACTCGCCCCCCCCCAAAAAAAAGCAGATGAGTCAGAATGGTAGCCAAAAAACATAGAATCTGCAGATTTTTATTAGGTTCAATCATAATCTACTTTTCTTTGTCAACATCTTTGAAAAATCAAGTAAAATTAAATTTTATTTCATTCTATATTCATCATTATTTGTATTGTTTTCACATATTGGGCAGATTTCCGATACGTTTTGTGTAAAATTCCACAGGTCCTGATGTATTTAAAAAAAATTTAAAACAAGATGACAATGCCAGTAAGATGCAAGGAGCGACTGGGAGTGAAAGAGAATGAGAAGACTTTAAGAGAAGGGACCAGAAACCCAATCCTAAACAGGAAACGAGGGATAAACCTCTACTCCTGTTCAAAAGGCAAGGAAGGAGTGCGAACTGGGCGATAGGTGAACCTACCAACATAAAACAATTTAATGATCAATCCATTCATTGAGGCAAAAGGGAAGTGAGTTCAAATCTCATATAAGGATTATCTTTTATTCCCTGTTGGTGTCATCTATTTGCCGTTTTAGAATTAAATAAAAAGCTCTGTTCAAAATTACTTAAAGGTTACCTGGATTGGCAGACACCTGTAGAAGGCTGTAGGGCACAACTGCTGAAACATTGTCATAATAACAATTCACCCAAAGCAAGGTGATAATGCCACTAAGATACAAGGGCCTACTGGGAGTGAAAGAGAATGAGAAGACTTTAGAAGGAATCAGAAACCCAGTCCTAAACAGGAAACAAGGGATAAACCTCTACTCCTGTTCAAAAGACTGGGGAGAAATGTGAACCGGGTGATGTGAAAGATTTTCCAACAAACACTTGAATCTAATTTTTGTTAGAGAAAGTTTTTCCCACTGAGCAATTGAAAAAGGTAATAAATAGTTTATGCAAAGTCAGGTAGGAAAAGAACAGACTGATTAGGTTCCCAAATTTTTTCCTGCCATACAAAGCCTGTTGGTGTACGGATGTTGTAAGGATGAAACATTCATCATTGACATTGTTTCCCCAAAAAGACATTACTTACAACTCAACCTAATATTTACACTATTTACATTGTTTGAATTGTTGTTTTTGTTGTCGTTGCCATATTCATGAAGTTTCGGTTGTTGTACATTCCAGCCTTCTTCAGGCCAAAATGTTTTGGTAATGAAGATGAGGACAACAGTTTGAACAATGTAAATAGTATAAATAATTACAATACTTCATCTCAGAAATATAGACAGATATCAAATGGATATTTCTGAAACTTTGTTTCCAGAATTACGATAATTCTAACCCGAAGAAATTAGCAATCAACAGAAAGGGACAAGTGAGTAAATTTCCCTTAGATTGCAGGGCTTTGATTTGATACAAAAACAAATAAAAAAAAATCAAAATATATATATATATGTATATGCATGTATGTATGGGTGGGTGTTATGCTTTATTCACTGAGATATATATATATATATATATATATATATATACACACACACGTTTGATTAAAAAGAACCAACAAGGTCTGTCTCTAATTTTTTATTATATTTTTCCAATTTTCATATAAGGTGGTGAGTATTGTGTTCAAAGTTGTAGATAAACTGTCTGAATTTCATATTTCGTTATTGCTTTGTTCAAGTTCTCAATAGCTGTTATATGTGACATTATGCTAGGTCATTTCAAACGTCAAGTTTCCCACAAAATACCAAAATGCAGACAGAAGAATTCTAAGTACCATACAAGCAGCACATCAGTTTTTGATAATGACTACAAAAGCCAAAAGTACTTGAACAAAAATAAACAAAATATCAACTCTGAACAGTTTATCCATAACTTTTATCACTGAAGCCAACTGAAGCTTTGAAAAATCTGATAAATAAGCAAACAACCCTTGCCAGTTCTTTTTAATCAATGTTTTGTGATGTCAACGAACGCTTGGTTGACACTTTTGTGATGCTCGTTGTAGTAGAGACTTTGTAATCACAGATACAACTATAGTAATGCCATTGAACAATACTGCTGTCAGACGCTGTCAAATAATCTCACACTAATAGTACTTGCTCGATAAAACTCACGCAAATAGTAATCTGTATAGTGATCCAAATAATAATATAGGATAGAATAGAAATGGCGATCCGAATAGGGATAGAGGATAGAATAGAAATAGAGATCATTAGTCGTCAGCTATTTCCTACATGTATGCATTTCGTTTATGATCACCTGGTCTACTTAATTCAATAATGGGACCGCCTGTGTTTGCTCGTTAGCGATCTAGGTTCAAACTCAAGTGTCGGCAGCAACACTTATTCCTATATAACATCATGCAAATTTAAGTTCTTAAATAAAATTTCTAAATTTACCTTGCTAAATTTCCCTAAATAATGAAATGTGTTGGCATAAAAGATTTACCTTCTTTCATTTATTTCATATATATATATATATATATATAAAAATGATGAAAGTAGGTTTGCTATATTTATGAGTTAAAGTGTTCGATATCAGGGATAGAGAATATATAAATAGAAAAGTGGACACTGAAATCAACACCCAGTGGTGACAGTCTGTTTCATCCTTAGACACAATTTCTGACGATTACAATAAGCATGAAATAGACTGTCGCTGCTGGATGTTGACCTCAATGTCCAGTTTTATATATATATATATATATATATATATATATGTGTGTGTGTATTTTTGTAGGATGTATAATAATATCAAGCTTATAGTCATATAACATTGAAACATCAAGCCTAGTCAGTATCTAGATGAGTGACTGTTTGGGAATATCAAATGCTGTAAGCTTGGATGTATAGGTGGTGTAATGAATAATGCCTCAGAATCGTTAATCAGAGTGCCGAGTTCCAGTTCTGGTTGGGTTCATTATATTCACTTATGTGCAAATATCCTTGGGAAAGGCATGAATCCACCTCTTCTCCCCCCAGCTATGGGTAAATTAATAAGACTTGTTTCATTAAAGCCATTATTATCTAAAAAAAAAAAAAATAAATGAATAAATAATATGGTGTACTTTTGCCATTAAATAATCCATAGCAGTTGATATGTCCCTAAACCAAACCAACCAACCAACAGTTGGTCAAACAAGTCGGTAATGTTAATAAAAGCATAGTCTCTGAATACTGTAAAAGAAAGTGCTTCTTGAAGACTTGATGTTGACACCACATTTAATGAGTGAACAATAAAAGATCTAATAAAAAAAACCCAAAAAAAACAAACTTTGTGGAACCTTTTTTGTCCGTCTTGTGTGGTCAAAATCCCAATATAAAAATTCTGCAAGTCAATAACTTCATTAAATGAGGCACTGGTCAACAAGATTTTACAATTTTGGCACATGGAATTTTTATTGCTTTTCGTTTGTTGAATGTTGTCATAATTAGTAATTTCATAGTGGAAGCACTGTCCACGATTTACCCAATGGCTAAACTGAAATAGAAAAGGCTAATATCAAGATGTCTTTACAATTCGATTTACTGATTTCTGGTGTCTCTACTAATGCTCTCATCTCATGAATTTGATTTAACATGTGTGTGTTTGATGTGCTAAAAGAGATTTTACTTCAGAATTGATAGGTTTTTCATTTACCTTTTTTTTACCAATATGATAACAAGTCAGCTACAGTGAGGTGATGGTTTCATATCTTTAGGGCACAGGTTTTGACAGTTCTGAAAAATGTACAGTTATAGTTGACCCTCACCATTCAATGAACTGCTGACTGCAGCTGAGGCAACCAGCAAAGTTTTAGTTTTCAAACCTCTTCTTGAAGTAAAACTATAAGGGTGGGGCTAAAAGTTTGTATAGGTTGACTGGCTATGAAAGAGTGCTGCTAGAGCTGTGAAATGTTGTATGCATTATTTTCAGCTCTTCTTCTTAAGAACCACATTGTTTCCTTCCAGGCATCTGACTGACATCTGACTGTTCAGAGAAGACTTCAAAGTAGCGACTTCACTGGAAGATTTGGTATTGTGATATTATCAAGTACCTGCAGAAAAAGTGTTTAGCTCCCAAAGATGTCCATGCTGACATGTTTGTTATATTAGAGGATGGTTCTCCAACTTCAACATTGCAAAAGTGGGCAGCTGAAGTTAGGAGAGGGAAGGAATCTTGAAGATGACCCAAAGTCTGGATGTCTGTGACTTCCACCATAAAAAAAAAACACAGTGTTCACCACATGGTTATGGATGACAGGTAATTGACTATAAATCAAATAGTCAATGCTCTTAGCACATCCGATGAGAGAGTTGGGAATATTCTCCACAATGAACTTGACATGATGAAGGTTTCTCCTTGGTGAGTGCCAGGTCTTCTGATAACTGGTCAAAAGCGCACCAGGCTGATCACATCACAGAAAAACCTGAACATGTTTCAAGCAAATCCAGCTGGTTTCCTTGAACATTTCCACACCCAGGAAGGTGATGGCCTTAGTTTTTCAAGATGCAAAAGGCATTGTGTTTAATGACTATCTTCAAAAGGGCCAGAACATCAATGGAGAGGACACTGCCAACTTGCTGAGGCAGTTGCAAAAGGCTATCAAGACCAAATACCCAGGAAAACTGATGAAAGGGGTGTTTTTTTCATCAAGTCAATGCTCCAGTACACAAGTCCTTGGTTTCAATGGCTTCTGTGCATGACCGTGGCTTTGAACTGGTTGATCACGCTCCCTATTCTTTTGATTTGACTATCATCTGTTTCCCGACATGAAAAATCACTTGACTAAGAGCCAGTATCACAGTGATGATGACATTGGTCCTGACCTGGCATCTTGGCTTCAGTCACTTTCCCACTCCCACCCTGTGCTATTGCTGTAAATATTATCACAGTATTTGTTTTGATGAACTTTCCTCTGTTATCTAGACTTTATGAATTTAAGCGCAGTACTAGATTGGCAGCAAGGTCTCATTCATTTACAGTTAAAATGGCTAGATGTAACTATAAGTTCTATGCTAACAGTTTATTTTTTCACACTTCTCATATGTGGAACAATCTTCCAGCTTCTTTCTTTCAAGTCAAGTTTGACCTTCAAAAATTTATATGCAGTGTCAACCATTATCTAATATCTTAGCTTGTGTTCTTTTGTTGTTCACACATTGTAGTTTCCTGGGTAAGACGCTAAACTATATCCAGCAGCAAGGCCTCTGATCAGGAGGTTTTGAGGAGCATGGAACCACCTCTTAATTGCTGGTTTTTCCAAGTTCACCTTGACCTGGGGTGGTAGCACCTGTTAGGTTCCCAGCTATGGTCAAATAGTTAACCCCCAAACTGGGGTCAAATTGTGTAAATGTAAGTCTTAATACCAACAATATATTATTACCAGCAATACATTTTTGAAAAAGATATTACCAACAATACATTTTTTAACAAAAATTTTACCAGCAATAAAAAATCTTGTTGGCATTAGATAATCCATTGAGGTTGATATGCCATAAACCAAACCAAATCACACATTGTAATAATGTTTTTCTTTTTCTCATATTCTTTCACACTCAGTAACTGCCTGCATCATAGGGACTTTATTACCTTGCTTGGGGTGAAATGATTAAAAAATCAATCTATTGAACTTATCATATTTCATATTTATAAAAATGAGATCTGATAATAAGTTTGATATATTGATTGAACAATTGACCCTGATGAACATTTTGATATGACTCTTGAGTTGGTTAACCAAATAAGTCGCTTGAATTTCTCTTGATTTATTGAATATTATAGCTCTAGTTATCTATTCAGCTCATTTCAGTGGAACTTCTAGCTGAAAAAATACATTAAATTCTCATAATTTTCATGTATTTTTTAACTTGTTTTATTATTACTGTTATATGGTATATTTGGACAGCAATCATTCTTTTATACATGTTACTTTAAATGTGATAGACAAGGAAAATTTTTAAAGTTCAGTTTTTCTATTCTCCTTACAGATTTTCTTTTATGAGGACTAATTATTGCGTCAAGATTTTTTGACTAATTCTTTAGCCATTTTCAAAGGATTCATTGTTAGTATATTTTTATGTTTGTATTCTATGCATTGTTTTATAGAAGTAATAGTAATTCCATATTGAAGCAACTTCAAAGCACAACCAATACATTCTGACTAGTTTCAAAGCAAGTAATGTTTAACGAAGGTCTGTAGTGTTTTATAAAAAGTGCTTCCATTGTTTTTTAAACAACTTTTACAATTAGTTGTTTTTAAAATCACAGTATTATCCACAAAGATTTTTTCTTATGTGTGTGAGAGAAATTGGGTATGAGTGTGTTAGTTTTTTCTTTAGTGAACTAAGATCACTCAAGTGGTTAGTTAAAAGATCTTGTGTGACCATAAAGTCTACACTACAGGTTGAGAATCCTTTATCCAAAGTTTTTGGGACTGGAAGTGCTTTGGTTTTCATATTTTTTTCATATTTTTTTTCGGATTTTGGAATACGTTATATGCAATTATATACACACACACACACACACACACACACACATATATAATTAATATAAATAAAAGTTTGTCACTTAGCTGATTGATGTTACTTTCAGCATCCTGACCCCAGAGTTTTAATGACAGACCCATCCGCCCACTCTTCAGGGTGTATCAGCAACTGACTGCTTCTACTTTTCAATTTTTCTTTTTTATGCACTTATCATTGGTGTAAACTTTTTTCTGTATTCTTAATGTTCCCGTGTGCATTTGCATGGGTATGGCCATGCACTAATCTATGTGCACCCGTCAAGGGCATCATGATTATTTGTCCTTTTCTTGGTTATTTTTTTTCCACTTTACACTCACTCCTTGGATTTTTCTCTGTCTGTATACACACCCACACAAATTTTTCTGGGATGAGGAGTTATCATTATTTACACTATTTATATGTGGACTATTGTCCTCATCTTTGTCATTATCACTTTTCACCCATTGCACCCCCATACCTTCATCAGGTGTATATGATTGATGATATACACATGATGAAGGCTGGAGGGCACAATGGCCAAAACATTGTGATAACAACAACAAAGTTGAGGACACTAGTCCAGATATAGATAGTGAAAATATAACACACACACACACACACACACATGTGTATATATACAGTGTAACCCGGATATAAGAGAAACCCGGATATAAGAGAGACTATCTCTAGTCCCAAATTAGAGCCATACTTACCTAAACAAAATAGACCAAACCCGGATATAAGAGAAACCCGGATATAAGAGACTCCTTCTCCGGTCCCGACTACTCTCTTATATCCGGGTTACACTGTATATATATATACATATATATATATAGCATTGATACATGCATTATCATTGTATTTCAGATGGAACTGATATGATGAAGGTAACAAGCACTTGTACTTAGAATCAAAGTTTATTTGCTTAGTATAGAAATGAGTATGAAATTGCACCACACCTAAAAAAAACAAAAACTTTTATGTTTTTAAGAAAAAATATACAAAAAAAGACTCAGTTTTTAATACATTAAATTTTTATGAATTTCTTAAGTTAAATGCAGACAGAATAAGTATTAAATTTAAAAAAATAAAGAAATAAAATACTGATTTATATTTGGCTAGAATTAGGTTTTTTACTTTAATTCTTTTTTTTCTTATTGGTAAGTAGTCAATTTCACCATGTATTTATTAAGTTTTCAAAATCTGCATCCATGAAAAAGAGAAATTAAAATCAATTGTGGGTTCTTAAAATAACTTCATTTTTGTTTACAAATTAAAACTGAATAAGTAGCATTTAGATATACAAAAATTATCTTTTTTTGTAAACTTCGATATTTCTTATGTTCATTTTTGTGAATATTCACAGGATTTTAAATTTCACTGATACCAAGTCATGTATGATATTAGAGTATAAGTCTATAATTGCAGCAGTTATATACCACTTTTCTTTCCTCACAATAGAGACTGCCATCTGTTAATCGTAAAGGAGCCCAATACCAGTTAAAATGACTGATATAGTTTTTAGTATTTAAAAAAAAAATGATTTGTGTTAATTTTTTTTATATATCTATTTTTTTTACTCTTTCTAAATTAATTTATTTTTTCTTAATCATTTCACCCCAAGCAAGACAAGAAAGATGTAATGGGGGGGGGGGTTACTGAGAGTGAAAACAATTTAGTTAGGAGAGAGAGAGGACAATAAAAGAACAGTCTTCAAGAAGACAGAAGATAAGACTTGACATTGCATTGAAATTTTTGAAGATCAAAGTTGACGAAATCAACAGGCTGGAAAGGATTTCTATAATTGAGAAGTGAGAAAAAATATTTTTAGCTGATTTATACATTTTTTTAAAGGCTATTAAATCATTTTGTAAAGGTGATTAAAATTTTTTTTAAACAAAATTGATATTTTGTTCATTTTTTTAGTCTGAAAGAGAATTTGATCCATTAATTAAAAAAAATATATTTTTACAGTTTCTCTTAAAGAGAACCAAATATTTGGGATAAGAACACAATACCTGATCGCATTTATATCTAGATGTTGACATAAACCGTGTGATGCCATACATAAGATTTACTCTGTATTTATTAAATATATACAGCAAAATTTTATTCACTCTAATCATTATTAGAGAGTGGCACCCTCTCTTTCTCCCTGTATGATGTGCATTGCAAATGAGGAGGAAAGGTATTGTCAGTGGTCAGGAATTAGTGCAAGTGTTACTGACAGAATAGGGATATTATATGTATAAGAGATGAACATTTACTATAGAATTGCAATGCAAATAAGGAAGGAGAATCTTGGTAGTCAGGAATTAATGCAAGTGTTACTGGCAGAATCGGTCTCTTATCAAAACAATGAGTATGCCATGATGAAAAAGGCTCCAAACTTGACAAAAACAAAGTTTTATTGTCAAAATGTTTTTATTAAGAGGAAAGACCAAAGTATTTTTTTTATTAAATATTTTAATCCTTTGTAGAATGTTCAAAATTTTTGTTAAAAATCTTGTGTCAGCAGTGTGCCAAAGATTAGTATCAGAAATTTAGCATCTTTTTTGCAATAAAAAAACACATTGTTTTGGAAATTCTTGCAAAAATTAAATAATTGTCATTGAAATTTTATGAAATTTTGAGAAAGTAAAATTTCAGGAGTTTTCATATTGATATGAATTAAAAGCAGGACCTCCTTGGTGAATTTAAATCATCAATTTACTTTTGTCAAACAGAAATGCCATCTGTTCTGAATTGTAAAATAAAAAATGCAATAAAACTTTGACATTATTTAATTAGAAAAGCTTTTAATTGCTTTTATAAAGAAAATATATTAAGGACACTATTGTTTTAAGAAAAACAATTTTCTTTTGATGAATAATGATAATTTTTTTTTAAATTTAATTAGAAAAATATATTAGGTTTTAAATCTTTTAAAATTCTTTATTAATTTCTGATGATATTGTTATTAAGTGAAAATTATATTTACTAATCATAAATGGAAAATCTTAATGCAAATCATCAAACACCAATTTTTGAAAAATAATTTTGAATTTTTTCATTAGTGTAAAAACATGCTGATTTTTGTAAGTACACAATATTATCGGAAAATAAAAGCAATAGCTATAAGGAATTTAAAGCTAAAATTTCTAAAATTCAATAAAACATTAGATTACAGAAAAAATTTTCTTAAATTTTTAAGATTACTGAATTCTTAAAAATGAAATAAAAATGGTGCTCACATCATTTTCTTCAATTAAGTTTTACAGATAAAGTTTCTGTAAAACAACATTAGATCTGTCATCACTTTGTGAAACACAAGAACATGGCTACTGTTTGGTTAAAAAATGCATTTCTGCGATATTTTAAAGTAAAAAATATTTGTTTCAAACCAGATTAATTATACTTTAAATAGGATAATATTCCTCAAAGATTCAGAAAAGTATATTTTATTTTTTAAGATTTTTTTGATAAAGAGTATTACATTGTGATGAAAGACAACTAAAAAAAGGATGCTAATCAGCTGTTTTAGCAAAAAAAAATATCATTCTTTCCAGTCAATTTAAATTAGTTTTTGAAATAGAGCAAAGTATTTTGCTTATTGGAAATATTAAATTTAATTTAATCTATTAACTTAAAATAAAAGCTTCAAGAAAGATATTTCATTTTTCAAAATTCATTTTAAACTTTAGGTATCATGTTTTTTGTAACTGCCCCTTAAATAGATACATATTTATTATAGAAATGCTTTGCAAACGAGAAAGAAAGATATTGTCAGTGGTCAGGAATTAACACAATTGTTACTGAATAGTATATATGGAATTTTGTATTTAGAAATGTCTGGTGAACTTATCAACTTTACTGCTTTCAAATTTAAATCAATAACTTAGGATTGAATTGAACCAAGTGAGAAACACAAAAATAAAATCTAAACTGCTGAGCACTGATCTCTCCAAACCTTTCTATTTTATTAACGAGCTGCAATGGTTTCCCTGAATAGAAATCTTGTGTTCTCATAAGCACAGCACACTGTCTGCAGTCATCAAGAGGTATATCACAAAGTTACTCTCTTCATAAGTTACTCTCTTCATAAGTTACTCTCTTCATAAGTTACTCTCTTCATAAGTTACTCTCTTCATAAGTTACTCTCTTCATAAGTTACTCTCTTCATAAGTTACTCTCTTCATAAGTTACTCTCTTCATAAGTTACTCTCTTCATAAGTTACTCTCTTCATAAGTTACTCTCTTCATAAGTTACTCACCAGGTGGCTCGTTGAGAGATATTAAAACCCATTATTGGAATGAAGTGACTAAAAGTCATTTTCAAAGATTGGAAGCACCATTTGTGGGATCAATAATGGTAAAATGATTAAAAGAATCAATAAGCAGCTGCTTGTCTTCAGAACAGCAGCAGCAGGTGTTATCAGAAAGAGACGATTAAATGTTCACACTGTATTAGTCACTTTCTTACTATCACAGCAAATTTATTCTCTGCAGAAGGTGACTCAACTCTACTTCTTTTATAAGTTTTTATTAAAAAGTTGTGTTGGGTTTTACAAAGGCAGTGTTAAATTACAATATCTTTAAGAGCTTTGTTCTAGTGTCATAGCTTAGTGTCAAGTGTATTGAACTTCGTCTCAAAGTTTGCAGTTCAATATCCTAGAGATTATATTTATACTTGTAAAACACCTGTGAAATTTAAGTATTACACCATTGATTCCTAAGATGGGTCAAAATTTGAATATTGTTGGGGTCAATTCTGTTTGGATTTCTGGGATAAGGAGTTATCATTATTTATATTTGGACTAATGTCCACATCTTATGAGTTAAATAGCATGGTAGCCCGTCTTGGAGAAGGAAAACTCAGAATTGAAAACCGCCAATGTCTTGTGAGTATGCTCAGTAGTGTAACCCCCCCCCCACCACACACACAAGTTTGGAATAGAACCTTTAAGGCAATTTAATCATACACTGTATCACCTTCTAGTCGAGTTATTGAATGTCAAATATAAATTTTCATAAGACAAAAATCACAATGAATTGAAAAGTAGACATAGGTGCAGTTTACATTTGTGTCAAAGAGGACGTTTTCAGTATGAATTTTAACCCCTACAGAAAAGATTTACCTGTGTCTAGGGAAACTGGTCACCAAAAATACATGATATAGTGTGACCCTACATATTTTGTTTAAAAAATCTCATAAAACTCACACTGTACTTGCGTATGTATGATAACTAGACAATGATGATTGACATTGCATTTAAATTTTTGAAGATCAAACTTGACTGGAAAGCAAAAAGCTGGAAAAGAGTTTCACAAACGACACGAAGAAAATGTTAGCAGAAAACTTAGTTACATCTATCGGCCATTTCAACTCTGACAGCAAGGTCTCATCAGTTCAATCTCGTACTGCAGTTAAATTTATAAAGTCTAGGTGCAATAGATGAAAGTCCATCAAAAAAGTTGCCATGAAAATATTTATAGAAAAGGCACAGGGCAGTGGGAAAGTGGCTGAAGCCAGGACCGTTTGCAGATTTTATCAAGAATCTCTAAATATATAGCAGAAGCACTAAAACAGATTTGGCAGCAATAGGTGAACGAATAGTAAATTTATAAATCTGTAAGATAGATTATGGAGAGAAAAATTGTCTAACATGACATAGTGAACCAACTTGCAACATTACATTCAAACTAATATCCTTATCGTTGTTGTTATTATCACAATGTTTTGAGTCTTATACCCCTCTGCCCTCCTTTGTGGATCTGTTAATCCAGATCAGGGAATTTCAAATTTTTCATTTAATCTACAAGGTTAGATTGTTCTCATTCGATTGTCCATGCCTACGGATGTCTCATCTTGTTCTTTTAAGTACTACTCTGTTATTGCTTGCCCTGTTTCCACTGGGTTTAAGCCTGTACTAACCAACTATGTGCAAATACCCTTTGGAAAGGTATGAATTCACCTCTACTTCCCCAGCTATGGGTTAATTAGTAAGACCTGTATCAGTAAATCATTATCATATTGAAAAAAATTGCTTTACAATCTAAAAATATTTTCTGGCTTTAAATAACTTACAAAAGGTTGATAAGCCATAAAACACAAATTGGTTAATCAATCAATAATGTACTAACCAACCCAGGGATTGAACTCACAATTGCTAAATTCACAATTATTCCTTGCTGATGCAGGTATATAAATGTTGCAATTTCTCTTGAGTTTCTTTTTATTATATAAAAGACATAAGTATTGCACTTTTTAAAACATTAATTTCACTATTGTAAGTGGTACTATTTTGTCATGAAACTTTTTTAAAGAAGGCCAGAGGACTGACTGATCGAAACATGATAACAACAACAGAGATGAGGACATTAGTCTGCATGTAAATAATGATGACTCCTTCTCTCAGAAATTCAAAGAGAATAACAACAAAGATGGGGCAAAACTCAGTTTTATGTCATATAAAAGATTTCTTCTGATGTTTAAATTAAGTTTTTTTATATTTTATTTTATGAGTTACATTCAGTTCACAATTGTAAAATATACAAAATCAGAAACTGAACCAAATTCAGTTTCAGTAAAATATCTCATGGCATCTTGTGCATTTTTGAAAATTGCTATATTGAATTCCAAACCTTACAAAAATATTTTATAAATCAAATGTCAAATTACAAAAGGAAAAAGCAGTGTTGACACAGAAGTACAATGCTGTGTCCGTATTTAAAACATTTGCTACTATAATCGGCATTTTCCTCCTCTTGAGATTTAAAGCAGTCAAATGTAACTGTCTGTGGTAGGAAGAAAGATTCTTGCTGACTTTTAAAACTATTTTGAAATAGTTAACACGCCGTTTCTGAAATAATAATTAAACAGGCCGCCACCGCCAACACACACAAGAAAAAGAATAGACTTGTATATGTAAAATTAGCTTGTGTTTGATTTTGTTACCAAGCAACTAAATTCTTTTTGTGTGTGTGTGTGTGTTCTAAAATGAAAATTTTGTTTTCACTTCATCAGCACCAGTAAAAAAATTTTAACTACTTTCTTTTTTTTTTTAAATTCTAAGATGGTGACCTAATTAGAATATCAAGGCTCCTGCAAGAAATCTAAACAGACAATTCCTGCCTTTCTTTGCCTCCCCCTCAATGGGAAATTGTTGGATGAGCAGTTGTCAATTAGTACTGAGTTTGATCCTCATTGGGTGCTCCATAGTAGCAGCCTTGGGTCAAATTAATCTGACTAAGCATAATGGTTAGTGAGCTGGTCTCATGGATTACTGAGCCATGAGTTTGATCCTCACTGTGTGCCTCATAGTTTCTCTTCCATATTTACTGCTCTTCCATGTCTTGAATATTGTTGCCATTTATGACCTGCTGCTCCTGCTATATATTTAGAGATTCTTGATAAAATCCAAAGAAGAATCAGCAACATTATTGGCCTTGATCTGACATCTCAGCTTCAGTCACTTTCCCACCCACTGTAATGTAGCTTCCCTCTGCCTTTTCTATAAATATTTTCATGGAAATTGTTCGGATGAACTATTTGCTATGGTATCTAGACTTGATTAATTTAAGTGCAGTACTCGATCGACAGCAAGGTCTCATCAAGTCAGAGTTGAATTAGCTATAGATGTACCCGTGTAAGTTCTATGCTAACAGTTTCTTTTCTCAATTACGCAACTCTCTTCTAGCTTCTTGATTTCCAGTCAACTTTGATCTTCAAAAATTTAAATGCAATATATCAATTGTTAGCTTCTGTCTTCTTAATTTCTCTTCTTTTATTGTTCTCATTCCTTGTTTTTCTTTTTCTCTTTCTCATCTTCTTTCACACTCAGTAACCCCTTGGGATTAGTGGCTTTATTGTCTTGCTTGGGATGAAATGATTAAAAAAACAAATTAAAAAAATAAAATAATATATAAATCAAAAAAAATATTCCCATATGCACAATATTGATATCAGTTTCTGTGCAATGACCTTTTTAGATTTAAACTTGAATGTAGAAGAAAAATCTCCTTTGTTTTATAATTTCAATATCCATCTGCATTTAGAAGCAAGCCTTTGTAAATTAAGCCAAATGTAAGAAATCTTGAAATGTAAATCTCATCTGGTCGAGGCAGAAAGGAAGACATTGTCTTCCTGTCGGACAATGAGCTGCTTTGTTTCTGTTGTATTTTCCACAAATTGGTCATTGCTGCTCGCTTCCACTCAACTTGAGCAAGCATCAACTGAATGGGATTTTCTATTTTAGTTGGAAGATTACAAAAAAGGGAAATCATTTCCTCATGAATGATGCTTGTTTCAGATACAGATTCTTTTTTTTCTTTGGTTTGCCAAAGACAGTCCAACAGGAAACAGCAGCATTCTTGACTTTGGTAACAAATATTTTTGGATTTATTCCCTTATTGCAATTGAAACTCCAACTGATTTGTTTGAGCTGAAGAAGTTCATTCATAATAAACAACTTACTTTGTTACCTCTCTCTTTTTCTATTTTCTCCCCCAAATTATTTGTTACTCTCTATATATATCTTTACACCCTTAAACTGTTTGTTAATCTCCCTCTTTCCTCCCCCAAACTCTTAGTTACTCTCTTTCACTCTCTCTCTTTCTCCTTATTCCAACAGACTCTTTGTTACTCTCTCTTTCTCCTTTCTCCCTGAACTCTTCTTTACACTCTCTCTCTGTTCTTACTCCCCTAAATGCTTTGTTAGCCTCTCTTTCTCTTTACTCTCTCAAATACTTTATTACCCTCTCTTTACTCACCCAAACTCTTTGTTAATCTCTCTATCTCTCTCCATACTTTCCCAAAGTCTTTGTTAATCTCTCTCTTTTTCCGTACTCCCCAATCTCTTTTTCTCTCGACCCCTCTAAATGCTTTGTTAATCTCTCTCTCTCCCACAAATGCTTTGTTAATCTCTCTCTCCCACAAATGCTTTGTTAATCTCTCTCTCCCACAAATGCTTTGTTAATCTCTCTCTCCCACAAATGCTTTGTTAATCTCTCTCTCCCACAAATGCTTTGTTAATCTCTCTCCCCCACAAATGCTTTGTTAATCTCTCTCTCCCACAAATGCTTTGTTAATCTCTCTCTCCCACAAATGCTTTGTTAATCTCTCTCTCCCACAAATGCTTTGTTAATCTCTCTCTCCCACAAATGCTTTGTTAATCTCTCTCTCCCACAAATGCTTTGTTAATCTCTCTCTCCCACAAATGCTTTGTTAATCTCTCTCTCCCACAAATGCTTTGTTAATCTCTCTCTCCCACAAATGCTTTGTTAATCTCTCTCTCCCACAAATGCTTTGTTAATCTCTCTCTCCCACAAATGCTTTGTTAATCTCTCTCCCCCACAAATGCAGTGTTAATCTCTCTCCCTCACAAATGCTGTGTTAATCTCTCTCCCCCACAAATGCTGTGTTAATCTCTCTCCCCCACAAATGCTGTGTTAATCTCTCTCCCCCACAAATGCTTTGTTAATCTCTCTCTCCCACAAATGCTTTGTTAATCTCTCTCTCCCACAAATGCTTTGTTAATCTCTCTCTCCCACAAATGCTTTGTTAATCTCTCTCTCCCACAAATGCTTTGTTAATCTCTCTCTCCCACAAATGCTTTGTTAATCTCTCTCTCCCACAAATGCTTTGTTAATCTCTCTCTCCCACAAATGCTTTGTTAATCTCTCTCTCCCACAAATGCTTTGTTAATCTCTCTCTCCCACAAATGCTTTGTTAATCTCTCTCTCCCACAAATGCTTTGTTAATCTCTCTCTCCCACAAATGCTTTGTTAATCTCTCTCTCCCACAAATGCTTTGTTAATCTCTCTCTCCCACAAATGCTTTGTTAATCTCTCTCTCCCACAAATGCTTTGTTAATCTCTCTCTCCCACAAATGCTTTGTTAATCTCTCTCTCCCACAAATGCTTTGTTAATCTCTCTCTCCCACAAATGCTTTGTTAATCTCTCTCTCCCACAAATGCTTTGTTAATCTCTCTCTCCCACAAATGCTTTGTTAATCTCTCTCTCCCACAAATGCTTTGTTAATCTCTCTCTCCCACAAATGCTTTGTTAATCTCTCTCTCCCACAAATGCTTTGTTAATCTCTCTCTCCCACAAATGCTTTGTTAATCTCTCTCTCCCACAAATGCTTTGTTAATCTCTCTCTCTCTCCCACAAATGCTTTGTTAATCTCTCTCTCTCTCCCACAAATGCTTTGTTAATCTCTCTCTCTCCCACAAATGCTTTGTTAATCTCTCTCTCTCCCACAAATGCTTTGTTAATCTCTCTCTCTCCCACAAATGCTTTGTTAATCTCTCTCTCTCCCACAAATGCTTTGTTAATCTCTCTCTCTCCCACAAATGCTTTGTTAATCTCTCTCTCTCCCACAAATGCTTTGTTAATCTCTCTCTCTCCCACAAATGCTTTGTTAATCTCTCTCTCTCCCACAAATGCTTTGTTAATCTCTCTCTCTCCCACAAATGCTTTGTTAATCTCTCTCTCTCCCACAAATGCTTTGTTAATCTCTCTCTCTCCCACAAATGCTTTGTTAATCTCTCTCTCTCCCACAAATGCTTTGTTAATCTCTCTCTCTCCCACAAATGCTTTGTTAATCTCTCTCTCCCACAAATGCTTTGTTAATCTCTCTCTCCCACAAATGCTTTGTTAATCTCTCTCTCCCACAAATGCTTTGTTAATCTCTCTCTCCCACAAATGCTTTGTTAATCTCTCTCTCCCACAAATGCTTTGTTAATCTCTCTCTCCCACAAATGCTTTGTTAATCTCTCTCTCCCACAAATGCTTTGTTAATCTCTCTCTCCCACAAATGCTTTGTTAATCTCTCTCTCCCACAAATGCTTTGTTAATCTCTCTCTCCCACAAATGCTTTGTTAATCTCTCTCTCCCACAAATGCTTTGTTAATCTCTCTCTCCCACAAATGCTTTGTTAATCTCTCTCTCCCACAAATGCTTTGTTAATCTCTCTCTCCCACAAATGCTTTGTTAATCTCTCTCTCCCACAAATGCTTTGTTAATCTCTCTCTCCCACAAATGCTTTGTTAATCTCTCTCTCCCACAAATGCTTTGTTAATCTCTCTCTCCCACAAATGCTTTGTTAATCTCTCTCTCCCACAAATGCTTTGTTAATCTCTCTCTCCCACAAATGCTTTGTTAATCTCTCTCTCCCACAAATGCTTTGTTAATCTCTCTCTCCCACAAATGCTTTGTTAATCTCTCTCTCCCACAAATGCTTTGTTAATCTCTCTCTCCCACAAATGCTTTGTTAATCTCTCTCTCCCACAAATGCTTTGTTAATCTCTCTCTCCCACAAATGCTTTGTTAATCTCTCTCTCCCACAAATGCTTTGTTAATCTCTCTCTCTCTCTCCCACAAATGCTTTGTTAATCTCTCTCTCTCTCCCACAAATGCTTTGTTAATCTCTCTCTCTCTCCCACAAATGCTTTGTTAATCTCTCTCTCTCTCCCACAAATGCTTTGTTAATCTCTCTCTCTCTCCCACAAATGCTTTGTTAATCTCTCTCTCTCTCCCACAAATGCTTTGTTAATCTCTCTCTCCCACAAATGCTTTGTTAATCTCTCTCTCTCTCCCACAAATGCTTTGTTAATCTCTCTCTCTCTCCCACAAATGCTTTGTTAATCTCTCTCTCTCTCCCACAAATGCTTTGTTAATCTCTCTCTCTCTCCCACAAATGCTTTGTTAATCTCTCTCTCTCTCCCACAAATGCTTTGTTAATCTCTCTCTCTCTCCCACAAATGCTTTGTTAATCTCTCTCTCTCTCCCACAAATGCTTTGTTAATCTCTCTCTCTCTCCTACAAATGCTTTGTTAATCTCTCTCTCTCTCCTACAAATGCTTTGTTAATCTCTCTCTCTCTCCCACAAATGCTTTGTTAATCTCTCTCTCTCTCCCACAAATGCTTTGTTAATCTCTCTCTCTCTCCCACAAATGCTTTGTTAATCTCTCTCTCTCTCCCACAAATGCTTTGTTAATCTCTCTCTCTCTCCCACAAATGCTTTGTTAATCTCTCTCCCACAAATGCTTTGTTAATCTCTCTCCCACAAATGCTTTGTTAATCTCTCTCCCACAAATGCTTTGTTAATCTCTCTCCCACAAATGCTTTGTTAATCTCTCTCCCACAAATGCTTTGTTAATCTCTCTCCCACAAATGCTTTGTTAATCTCTCTCCCACAAATGCTTTGTTAATCTCTCTCCCACAAATGCTTTGTTAATCTCTCTCCCACAAATGCTTTGTTAATCTCTCTCCCACAAATGCTTTGTTAATCTCTCTCCCACAAATGCTTTGTTAATCTCTCTCCCACAAATGCTTTGTTAATCTCTCTCCCACAAATGCTTTGTTAATCTCTCTCCCACAAATGCTTTGTTAATCTCTCTCCCACAAATGCTTTGTTAATCTCTCTCCCACAAATGCTTTGTTAATCTCTCTCCCACAAATGCTTTGTTAATCTCTCTCCCACAAATGCTTTGTTAATCTCTCTCCCACAAATGCTTTGTTAATCTCTCTCCCACAAATGCTTTGTTAATCTCTCTCCCACAAATGCTTTGTTAATCTCTCTCCCACAAATGCTTTGTTAATCTCTCTCCCACAAATGCTTTGTTAATCTCTCTCCCACAAATGCTTTGTTAATCTCTCTCCCACAAATGCTTTGTTAATCTCTCTCCCACAAATGCTTTGTTAATCTCTCTCCCACAAATGCTTTGTTAATCTCTCTCCCACAAATGCTTTGTTAATCTCTCTCCCACAAATGCTTTGTTAATCTCTCTCCCACAAATGCTTTGTTAATCTCTCTCCCACAAATGCTTTGTTAATCTCTCTCCCACAAATGCTTTGTTAATCTCTCTCCCACAAATGCTTTGTTAATCTCTCTCCCACAAATGCTTTGTTAATCTCTCTCCCACAAATGCTTTGTTAATCTCTCTCCCACAAATGCTTTGTTAATCTCTCTCCCACAAATGCTTTGTTAATCTCTCTCCCACAAATGCTTTGTTAATCTCTCTCTCTCTCCCACAAATGCTTTGTTAATCTCTCTCTCTCTCCCACAAATGCTTTGTTAATCTCTCTCTCTCTCCCACAAATGCTTTGTTAATCTCTCTCTCTCTCCCACAAATGCTTTGTTAATCTCTCTCTCTCCCACAAATGCTTTGTTAATCTCTCTCTCTCTCCCACAAATGCTTTGTTAATCTCTCTCTCTCTCCCACAAATGCTTTGTTAATCTCTCTCTCTCCCACAAATGCTTTGTTAATCTCTCTCTCTCTCCCACAAATGCTTTGTTAATCTCTCTCTCTCTCTCCCACAAATGCTTTCTTAATCTCTCTCTCTCTCTCCCACAAATGCTTTCTTAATCTCTCTCTCTCTCTCTCTCTCCCACAAATGCTTTGTTAATCTCTCTCTCTCTCTCTCTCCCACAAATGCTTTCTTAATCTCTCTCTCTCTCTCTCTCCCACAAATGCTTTCTTAATCTCTCTCTCTCTCTCTCTCCCACAAATGCTTTCTTAATCTCTCTCTCTCTCTCTCTCCCACAAATGCTTTCTTAATCTCTCTCTCTCTCTCTCCCACAAATGCTTTCTTAATCTCTCTCTCTCTCTCTCCCACAAATGCTTTCTTAATCTCTCTCTCAAGATGTTGGAAAGATAGTGGAGCAAATTTATCATTTTTTCTCCATAATTAGAATTCAAAGTTGTCTTACTCCTTGATTGGTTACTAATCAAGGCTCAAGAAGACATTGTTGAGGTATCAAGGCTGGTTTAATGTGACACCTGCTGATTAGTTACGGCTGCTTCCTACAATAAATGACCAGCTCAAAAGATCAGTGCAAATGGCACAGACATTTCTAAAGATATAAAAAATAAAATGACTATATTTATTAGGTCATTTCCCAGCACCATTTTAACGTTTCCTTCAGTATTTGTTGCTTTTTATTAAAAATATTCATTAATATGCTATCTGCCTTGCACATAATAGTAATATAAAAGATAAATTACAATAATTTAAGAAAATTCATAAGTATTGTCACATTAAAACAAAACATGATTTCTTATGGTAAACAAAATGCTCCCCTTCATGTTAAATACAATGTGGAACCTTCTTAGCAATACTTCTACAAACCATTTGACATATTTCTACATTAATTTAAAAATATTTATCAGAAATTGCTTTTGCTTCCTTTCCATACACCTAGCAACAAAATGTCCGGTGGTGTTAGGTCAGGTGATCATGGTGGCCTTTCTATTGCTCCACCTCATCATATCCATCTCAGCTCGAAATTAATATCTAACCATTTCTGAATGCATAAGCCATCTTAAAAGACAGTAATTTATTTTTGTTCAATAAAAGTTAATAAATAAAAAAGGTGTTACTTTTGCTGCATTTTGTTTTGTGAATATAATATTCACCTTGCACATAAATATGCTATTTGCATATTTTATATACAAAGTGAATACTTGTAAATAAATATTTATATATATTTATTTTAAGATATATATTTAATAAAAATATCAAATATATTAGGTATTCCAATCTGCCCTATTTTACAGTGCAAACATGTGTCAAAATAGTGAAATCTTTTTCTATTTCAACTGCTGATATCTCATTTATTTTTTAGGCTATTTTGATAAAATTAGCAGGTAAACAAACTTAAATCTTTTCTTTCTAAAAATATAATTCTTTTTCATATATGAGGATTATTTTTTTCTACATCTCTTTAAATTATGTCACCATTTCAAATGCAAGCACCATTTTTTTTTCTGTGTTTTCAAAGTTGAAAATTTTATAGTGGCATTTTTCAGTTTCAAGTGATGGCTGGATATGGAGTGTTCAGAAATATTAGCCATATCAAAGGCTTATAAGGGAATTCAGTTGTCAAATCAGCATTAGAACAAATGCAGGAGGACCATTGACAATATCCAAAAAGTCTTTTCTATCCATTTAAAACTGAAGAAGTTTAAATCTCTATTATAAAGTATTTGTTTTCCTTTTGTTAGACAAATCTCTAAGTTTTATTGTCATTACTTCCCTGTTTTTAACGAGTTGACAATTAATTTCACTAATTTTTGCAAAATAAGATACATATATTACAAAGGATATTTTGATATTAATTGAAAAGAACTGTTTTATTGAATTCCTCATTCCAAAATTAATAAAATTTCAAAATGTCATGCATGTACCTCCAATAAATATGCTTTTATGACATGTTCAGAGTATCGTATACTTTTGACTTGTTTGTTGCCTTACTGCCAAACTGTACTTTTGGTTGTATTTCTGTGGTGTAAATTTTTTTTTTCTTTTTTATTGAGGTACTACTGAAAAGAAGAATTTAGCTTCATCTCTGTTGTGCTCTGAAGTATAGGAAGAAGTTGTAAGACATTCATTGTTGAAATGAAACAGATACAATTCGTCAAATTTTCCCTCACCCCATAATCTATCTTACACATTTATAAATCTATCATTTGTCTATGCATCTGGTTTAGTGATTTGGTTATGTATTTAGAGATTCTTGATAAAATCCAATCCTCTGTGATATTATTGCTCCTGACCTGGTATCTTTGTTTCTCTTTCTCACCACTGTAACATAGCATCCCTGTTCCTTTTCTATTTTTATTCTAATGTGATTTTCTCTTTGGTACCTCAACTGTACAAATTTAAGTGCAGTACTAGTTTAGCAGCTAGGTCTTGTTATTTTACAGTTGAAATGCCTAAGATGTAACTATGAGTTCCATGCTAACAGTCTCTTTTCGCATACTTTTTGCTTATAGAAATCTCTTCTTGTGTCTTGCTTTCCAGTCAAGTTTGATCTTCAAAAATTTAAATGCAATGTCAATCATTATCTTCTGTCTTCTTAATTACTGTTCTTTAAAATGGTGAGACCTAGCTGCCAGTCTAGTACTGTGCTTAAATTCGTAAAGTCTAGGTACCGAAGCAGAGAGCCCATAGAACAATTAACATGCAAATATTTCAAGAAAAGGCAGTTAGAATCTATGTGATGTTACATCTGAAGCTGGGATGCCAGGTCAGGACTAATAACATTGCAGATTCTTCTTTGGATTTCATAAAGAATCTCTGCAAAGATAGATTTTGGAGAGAACAAAATGTCTAGCTTGGCACAGAGAACCAACTTTCCTTGCAGCAGACTGAGCAATTGATTCAGCAGGACATGTTAGCCTGAGAACTTACAAAGGTGTGTCACTGGCCTTGTGCTTAGCAAAATACTGAAAGTTACGTCAGCTTAAATTTACCTGTTGTGGATGTCTAAATTTTATTCAACCCTGCCAAAATTTTATTGACCTCCAGAAGAATTTTAAAGAAGCACTGATCTTATATGTTAGCTACCTCCATAAATTTGCTAAAAAAACACATAGCATGATGAAAAAGGCCTGAAACTTGATAAAAACAAAGTTTTATAGTCAAAATGTTTGTTATTATTAAGAGGAAAGACCAAAGCATTTTTTTATTATTAAATTTTTTAATCCTTCCTAGCACATTCGAAATTTTGAAAAAAAATCTTGTTTTTCTTGCATCAGCAGGTGATCCAAAAATTAGTATGGGAAAATTAGCATCTTTTTCAAGGTAAAAAACACATTGGAAATTCTTGCAAAAATCAAATAATTATCATATTTTAATGAAATTTTCTGGACTTATTCATAAATGAATTAAATTATTTTTTCCCTTTTGTTTTAGAAAATCTTGGTAAAAATATTTTTTTAAAATTTACAATTTCACCCTCTTCATATTTATATTAGTTAAAAGCAGCAGTCCTTGGAAAATTTAAATCATCTTGTTTTTGGCAAACAGAAACACTATTTACTGAAAATCTGTTCAGAATCATGAAATAAAAATGTAATAAAACTGACATTATTTAATTAGTAACTCTTAATTGTTTTTATAAGATATATTAATGACATTGTCTTTAGAAAAAAAATTTCAATGAATAATGAATTCTTACAAGAATTGTTTTCATTATTTTCATTTTAATTAGAATAATTTATTAAGTTTTAAATCTTTTACAATTCTGTATTAATTTCAGCCTTTTAGATATTATTATTATTATTATTATTAAGTGAAATCTATATTTACTAACCATAAATGGAAAAGCTTAATACAAATCATCAAACACCAGTATTTTAAAAATAATTGTGAATTTTTGTGTTTATAAATGTGTTGTTTTTCATATACAGGCAACTATACACTGCATTATCAAAAAGAGCAATAACTATAGTAAATTTACAGCCAAAAAATATTTAAAATTCAATGAAACTTTAGATTACAGAGAATATTTTCTTAAATTTTTAAGATTACTAAGTACTTAAAAATTATATATAAAAGGCACTCATGTTAATCCAACTACTTTTTTGGATGCCTAAAGTTCTTATAGAACAGCATTACATAAATATCAATCTGTCATCAAGCTGTCAAACTTTAAATAAACAGCTACTGTCAAGTTAGAAAATGCATTTCTGTGATATTTTAATCTTAAAGTAAATAATATTTCTTTCAAATCAGATTAATTATACTTTAAATCAGGTAATATTCCTCAAATTAAGTTTCAGAAAAGTAGATTTTATTTTTGGAAGATTTTTTAATAAATAGAATTACATTGTGATGAAAAATGACTAAAAAAACAAAATGGGTGCTAATCAGCTACTTTAGCAAAAATAAATAAATAAATAAATAAAATAAAATCAACTCCTTCCAGTCAATTTAAATTAGTTTTGAAATAGAGAAAAGTATTTTGCTTGTTGGAAATATTAAATTCAAACTATTAGCTTGAAATTAAAACTAAAATAAAAGCTTCAAGAAGGATTTTTTTTATTTTTCAAAACTCATTTTAAACCTTAGGTATCGCATTTTTTGTGATGGTACCTATACAACATAATTTGTCTGAGTAGAAGATAGAAAAGTGTTTTTTGCCTTGTGTAATGACTTTTTCAAACTATACAGCAAGGTTATTCTGAGAGAATTAGAAGTCCTACCAGGATTCATTAATGGCTGCCACAATCTTGACAACATAAGATGAAACAGTGTTGATAGCAGACATAGAATGAAAACTGCAAGAACTCTTAAGGAAAGTAGTGAAGGAAAGCAAGAAGAAAGGCCTAAACATCAAATTGTAAGAAGACTGAATACATGGTTGTTAGCAAAAGGAACCGCCTAACATGCAAATTAGATTAGAGATACCAACAATTGAGAAGCGTATTAACAGAGAAAGGTGGAAAGTGCGACATGGAGATCCGAAGGTACATTGTGATAGCAAAAAATGCCTTCCAAATGCTGAACAAAGTATTAAGAAATAGAAAAATATCATTAGAAACAAGGAAAAAAGTACTGAATCATTATGTAGTATCAATCCATTGATATGGCAGTGAATGCTGGACAATCTCCTCACAGATAAAGAAGAAACTTGAAATAACAAAAATGTGGTTCTACATAAAGATGTTGAGAATAGCATGGACTGAACATGTGAGCAATGACGCGGTTTTAAAGAAAATGGAAACAAAACATTTATACAGAAAGAGTTTAAACTTCTAGAGCACATGAGGAAAGAGGGCTTGGAAAATTTGATACTCACAGGACAGATTAAGGGCAAGAAGGGTAAAGAAAAATAATGCATAACCTATCTAGTGAGCTTGTGTAAATGGATGGCAGAACAAAATTTAGGAGAGATATGAAAAAGACAAAATTTATTAAGAACTACAGTGGACAGGAAATTGTGGAGAACCATGATCACCAATGTCCTAAAAGGACACAGCACATAGAAGAAAAAGAATGGGTAAAAAACAAAAAAAAAACCTTCCACAAATGATGCCAATTCAGATTTATATATTATTTTCTAAGTCAAACTCCTAACAGGTTTTGAAAAAATTGAAAGCATTTGCATCTTTACATTATAGATCAAGGCCTGAATTAAATTCCCAGTTAGTATCTTCTTTTTTTGTTCAGCTTACACAAAAACAAAACCTTTACATCAAAGGAAGATTTGTATTTTTTGAATTACTCTGAAAGACACTTGCAACTTTTTCTCTGACCATCCATGATGTTTTTCTTCATCTCTCCTCTTTTCAGTGGTTATTAGTTATGAAGCAGATAGTGTTTATCAAAACATACCTTTTCCTCTATTTCTTGCTTCTTCTTTTTTATCATTTCTTCTTTCTTTTAATCAAAACTTTTCTTGAGTTTCTCTTTGCTTCATTTACAGGAACAATATTATCTCTCAGCTCCATGGCTACTCAGCTTTTCCTGCCTTCATCCATTTCTCTTCATTATTACTGAAACCAAATTCCTTCTTAGAAACATGGGGGATTAAAATGAAAACAAAACAAAACAAACAAAACATCCAATTTACTTGTATTTTTTCACTTATTAGTTTTTACTGCATTTGATTTGATGTTTTTGTATCATATTTCATGGTCTCAAGTCCCATAACAGCTTCTAACCATATCACATTAAAACACATGTTCCTGTATAACCACCAAAGTTAAGCAACATTGAGACTGGTCAGTACCTTGATAGGTGACTGCTAAGTAATACCAGGTATTGTAAGCTTGGACGTGCAAGTGGTATAATGTATACTGACTAGGGATTGTAAATCGGAGAACCGAGTTCCAATTCCAGTTGGGTTTTTTATATTCACTTATCTGCAAATACCCCTGGGAAAGGTATGAATTGACCTTCTCCTCCAAGCTATGGGTTAATTAGTAAGATTTGTATCACAAAACCATAATTATCTCCCCCCCCCCCACAAAAAAAGAAATTCTTATAATCTAGAAATATTTTCTGGCTTTAAATAACCTGCAAAAGATTGATAAGCCATAACTCGTTATTCCCCTGAGAACAAGTGATGGTTGCCATAGGCAAATCTTATACACCAGTGATAATGCAGTCAGTGAAGAGTGTCCCTAGACCTTCATATTTCCAATTCTAAACGCTCATCTACACAGAAATAATTCTGACATTTTTGATGGGTTCTACACTAGTTTCATATAGAATCTCTTTCTTTTCATAATTTAATATCTGCAATAGAAATAGTTTTGTTTTTGAATGTCATTTGAGTGAGTTTAAAATTGCGATTTCCTTAAAAATGACAACAAATTCAATCTGAATTATTCAATTGCCTTAATTATGCAATATGAGAAGAAAAAAGATTTGGGTAAATCAGGTTTAAATAAATGCCAATGTGTTTTTGTTTTGAACAAGAAATGAGATATTTTGCTGAGACATAGGCTTAATTTTACAGGGACTTCAAATACTTAATCATCAGAAGAACAAATTCCATATATAATTTTTTTATATATATATATATATATAATAGGATAAAGAACAAATGGGGAAACGTTTATACATTTAACATGTTTTGATTTTATTAAAGCTTAATCAGAGAATAAGAGCAAAATGTGTTATATTTCAAAACATTTGTTTTTTATCCTATCATTCTATTAGATTCTGATCCATATTTGCTGCGTATTTGATCCCAATTGAGATATATATATATGTGTGTATATATATATATATATATATATATATATATATATATATATATAGGGGGAGGGAGAGAGAGAATGAATAGGAAATGTTTATAAATCTAACATGTTTTGCTTTTATTAAAACTTCATCAGAGAATAAAAGTGAAATATGTTAGCTTTAAAAATGTTTCTTGTTTCTTATTTCTTATTTGTTGTTTATTGTATCATTCAGTTGAATTCTGATCTATATTTGTTCTGTATTTGATCCCAATTTTCTTTTTCTCTCTCTCTCTTATATATATATATATATATATATATATATATATATATATATATATATATATATATGAATTGGGATCAAATATGGATTAGAATCTGACAATGATAAGTTAAGGAACAATGTTTCCTATTTATTTCTGCCTGATGATTGTTATCACATGAAACTCTGAGTAGCAGGATTTTAGTATCATTCAATTAATATTATTAATATATTTAGTCTCTATTGACTTTGATATTAAGTCCTCAGTTTATTTTTATATTTTAAGCCTTATCTTTTATTCTTTTGTGTGTAATATATATATATATATATATATATATAATACACACACACACACACACGTGCGTGTATATATATATATATATATATATATTTGTTTATTTAGGCAGCAATTCTTCTTTCATGCACATTTCATTGAATACAACAGACAAGGTGCTTTTATTTAGTTTTTTATACAATTTCTCATGCAATCTAATAATATTTTTCTTTTCAGATGATAAATTATATAAAAACTGTCCAAATTTTCTTTTTATCCAAGTGCTTCCTCCAATATATTTAGTCATTTTCAAGGATTAAATATTTTAACTGTTAAATAAGAAATGTTTGTTGCATGTATGTATTTATATAATGTTTCCATTTTTCAAAACACGGTCAAGACATTGTGTCCATGTTCATAGTTGATATTAAGTGTTGGTTTTTTTGCTTTTATTAATAAGGCTTCCATTATTTTTAGCCTTTTTTTGCATGTAAATGATGCTATTATATTTGTGTTGTCAACAAGTATGTTACAAATAGTGTCCTGTAATGTCCTCAATGAATATTTAAATGAGATCTATTAGGTTGGTGCAAAAATAATGTCGTTTTCTCGCATGAAGTTGAACGTCAAAAAACGACATTATTTTTGCACCAACCTAATAATTGATCTATGGTCAGAAAGGTGTAGAGTGAGTCTGCGCGTCAAACATGTTGTAGTGTGGGCTATATAATTATTTACAAATATTGATATATGCATACACATGCACACACACATATATATATATATATATATATATATATAGTAAACCTTCATATTGTCTTATCATTATATATTAAGTGTCTGCAAAAGTTTTCTGGGCTTACTTTTAAAAAGCACAAGCACAATACACAGTTGAAAACATTTTTTCTTGCTGGAAAATGCTTGCATCCACCTCTTACTATCAAGGATTATTTAAACTCTTTGACTGCCAACCATGAGTTATCTCGTGATTGGCATTTTCATCTGCAGGTGCCAATGACTTATTTTATTCAGTGATACTTTTAGTTTGAAAACAATGTTAAAACTTTAGTTGAAGCTATAAACTGAATCATAAAAGTTTTTATTGCCTCAGTTGGCTATGATAAAGTTGGCATTAACCAGATTAGTTAATATTCTTATAGATTATACTTCCCATATAATTGATGCAACACAATCTTAGCATCTCAGCCCCTATATTTTGACTTATTTTATCTGCAGTGATACTTTTAGTGTGAAAACAATGTTAAAACTTCAGTTGAAGCTATAAATCAATTCCTAAAAGTTTTTATTGCCTCAGTTGGCTATGATAAAGTTGGCATTTGAAGTCTAATTTTATAATTGGTCTCTGGCAATCAGCGTTAAATGCAATCTGATTTAGAGACCTGCTAATTACGGCTTGGTAAAGTTTTCTTTCTGAACACTTATAGAATTAAAAAAAAAATGATTTTCTATCTCAAAATAGTTTTTACATTTGTAAATAAAAACAAATGGAATAAACTGGATGAAAATGAAATATTTTCTTAATTCACTGCCTGGAGCCATTCATTTTAAGAAACATTTAAATCATTTATATTTAAGCATTTCATTGGCATTTAAAATAGCGTTAAGTAACCGATTTTCATGTCTATTTTTTCCAAGCCTTGTAACAAATACTGTAATGCAGCATTTTAAGAATCATTTATCATTTTGAGTTTTGGGTTACACATTCTGAAGTTTCCACTCATTGTTAATATTATCTGCTAAAAATACACCAACATGGCAGACGCAATTTTGAAAATTTCTATTTTTACTTAAATTTGACAAGTTCGTTTTAAGTCATCTCTTGTTATAAATATATTTTATTTTAATTACAACTTTCAGTTTTAAATGAAAAAAATAATACCGTTTTAAAAAAATTAAAAAATAATACAGTTTTTAATAGGAGATTGGCATAGTCTTTAATCAGTGTTGCCAGTAATCCATAGAAAACTAGTCAAATGTGTAAATATTATAGGACAGAGGTTGTAATATTTATTAATGTGTTGCCAATAATCAAAAGAAAATTAGTCAATTTCTAACTGAATTTTCAGGATGAGTAGGTATCATTTTCACAAGTACGATTGTCCTAATGTTTGTTGTTGTCATCACAACATTTTAGCTATTATATTCTCCAGCCCTCATGAGGTGCTTGTTGATCTGGGTAGGCTTCAGGGAATTTTGAACAGGACCCTTTATTTAACCTATAGGGATAGATTATTCTCATTCCACTGCCCATGTCGAAAGATATCTTGTCTAGTTCTTATTTAGTACTGGTCAGTTATTGCTTGCTGTCTTTCCATGGAGTCCAAGGTTATTGTGCTAGCAAAGTGTTGATTTGTGAATCTGGGAAGGGTTTTAACAGAGGATGAAAATTGTGACACTGAAATCCGAGGGCATATTGGAATAGCCAAGAAAGCATTCCAAAAGCTAAGCAGTGTACTAAGAAATAGAAAAGAACTTCTGTAGAAACAAAGAAAAGAGTACTAAACTGTTATGTGATATCTGTTCTCCTTTATGGCAGTGAGTGCTGGACAGTCTCCTCAAAGATGAAGAAGAGACGAAGCAAATGAAATGTCCTCCTACAGAAGGATACTGAGGATACCATGGACCAAACATGCGAGCAGCAATGAAGTTTTAGAGAAAATGGAAACAAAGGAAACTTATACTTACCATCAGGAAGAGACAGTTGAGGTTTCTATCGTACATAATGAGGAAAGATGGTTTAGAAAATCTGATACTCACAGGACAGATAGAGGGAAAGAGGGACAGAGAAAAATAATGCATAACATACGTAATAAGCTTGAGTGGCGTTTAGGAAAAATAACGACGACAATTTATTAAGAGCTACAAAGGAGAGAAATTGTGGAGAGCCATGATGATGTATGTCCTGAGGGGACATGGCATATAAAGAAGTAATTGTGAATTCAATACCTGGCAGGTAATATGTACTTGGGGGGGGGGAGAAAGACAAAAAACAGGCCTTCCTTTCTATTAGTCACAGGGTGGGGTTGATTTTTTAATTTTGTTTCTTTGATTTAAATTGGATATAATTTTTTTTTTTTAGTTTTGCACATAAAGAAAGCAAAAGAGCCAAGCTAATACAAACAGCTCGAGAGATTAAGGGGTCTAACAGGATAATTTAAGCTTACCAAATTAACCATTTTTGGTTATTGACTTTTTTCCAATTTAGTCAATAAAAATCTACATTTAATTTTTTCCATTTTTAAGGTTTTGGGTGCATCAAAATCAACTTACAATTTTGTTTTAGTTATTTTTTTTTTCAGATAAGGTCATGTAACTATTTTGTTCTTACAGTATTTTAAAATAACCGGTTGACATGGGGATCACCCCCAATGTATGGCGGATTTGTACATAATCTTGTAATGTTTTGAATGAGCCATTTGCTAGCAACACTGCCAGCCATTGTTGTTGTTGTTTTTAAAACTTGTATGACTTTTTCAATTCCTGTCTCTGTTGGGTTTTTAACTTTGAAATTTGAAAGTGCGTTGAGCAGTGATCAGTGCCGGATTTACCTATAGGCTTATCAGGCTGAAGCTTAAGGTCTCAAAATCACAAGTGGAATAGCCTAGGGCATCTCTTCATCTCAATCTGGCCCTGACAGAGATATACTTTCAGTGGTTAAACAATTCATGTCAGCAGCACTGTCGTCATCTTCTGACGATGAGCAAGTTTTCTTGTCCTATTGACTGAGAAATCGTTTTGGTACAAACAAAACAGTAAAACTGGTCTTTCTATTGAAATTTATGAATGAAAACAATGATCAGGTTGAATTTAAAAATTTGCTAATGGTTAAAATTTTATTTTATAGTTAAAAAAAAAAAGATTCAGTTGATGAATAAATATTTGATTCAATATATTAAACACTTTTCTCCTTTCATCAAGTTACATGAAAAAACAGAAAAAAATTGTCTTATTTCTAAATTTTTAGATTTAAGTAAAGATTCACTTAAATCCGTGATTTTAAAAAAATTATTTGATTTAATTTGACCAACCCTGGTTAGGCACCTGTGAATAAATCTTATCTAATTGAATTGCTATTGAGACATTAGCTGTTTTAAAAAAAAAAAAAATGTCAGCATATACCTTCTCACTTGTCTATCACCCACACACACACTGTATGTGTTATATTTGAAATAAAATTTTCTCCTTGTTGCCTATGATGACTGCACACTTTACATTCATTGGAAATTTCCATATTTTGTGATGGAGAATAATTTCAGCTTTCAATATGCAATTATACTGTATTACAAGATCTTGTGAACACCTGACTTTCTTTTGA